>JARQTB010000551.1:8823-18979 GCA_030142455.1 Cephus pulcher
GGTGCGTCTGGCGCCCAATCGGTCTTTTTCGGTATCGTATTCCAGGGGGATAGGGGTTTATAATTTGTCGACGGAAAGTCAGCTGTTTTGCTACGAACGGCTCGAGTAATCGAATTTGGTTATAATTTGAAAAAAGATTTTCGTCACAAGGTATATTTGCAGATCATCAGCAAACATCAAGTGAGAGCAATAGCTTTATGTATTGGTCTTATGTATAAACGCTTCCACATCTCCGGGAACTGCGTAGAAGTTAGAGACTGATTATAAAGCTCCAGAAGATATGGAAAGACTACATCCAGCCCTTTAGCCACATCGAACATAGATAAGTAGTCAGGGCCAGTGACCCCCGAGTACGTATCTTGGAATGCACTGAAGAGTGTCGCAGGAGTTATGTATTAAAAAAAAACCGTTCATCATGAAATCCGTTAGAGTGCTAAACATTTAGTGCACTTAAGTCATCTTCATGTGTATGAAAGAACAAAACAAAGTGGTGATTTATCTACTCAAGCGAATGATTTACCACCGTGGGTATTTGTGCCCGGACAAATCCTAACCTCCTAAGATGACTCCAGATGACTCGCGGATTACGGCAAGAGGTGTATACAGCCTGGTTGTGGTCACCTTTTGTTTTTTTTTTTATGAGAATGTGTGTTTTATTTCTAACTATACGGAAGCGTTCGAGGTATTCTAATCTCTAAGCACGTAAAAATCTCCTATGAAGTTGATTTTGAAGAGAGTTAGGTAAGGTTAGGGTACGGTGGAATGTTCAAATTTCGGAGATTGGGTAGGTTAATGGATAAGTATATCGTCGGCGAGCGAGCGAAGTGAGCGAATCCGACTGAAGAGAGCAATAAGTGTTTGAAAAGGTTCCGTCAGATAAAGATAACTTGTAATATCGTTCAATTACTGATGGAATATCGCTCAAGAGGCAGAAATTCGTATTTGTGTCCAATTGGGTTTATGCGCAACTGGGCATTATCCAGGGAGTACGACGCAACGTAGTAGTTCGCAGTGGTGCCAGCTCATCCAAGGTATTTAGTAGAAATTGGTTTAGTAATTCTACTTAGTCATTTACCGATACAGTGCTTAGAGAGATTGGACCAATCACAGTGCTCAAGGCGTGCCTGGAAATTTTAGTCATCCTAATTTCAGAGATCTCGATAAGTGATCATACAGGGTAAGATCATAGGGGGTATTATCCTAAGAACCACCCAAATTAGTTCATGAGCAGACAGGAAGGGAACAGAACACTGCCCAGAAGAGATAACCTTGGATGGGTTGTCAACAATACATAGGTCTAACCATGTATGAGTGTTACCCCTATGGTGTGTGGGCGAATATTGCACCAGATGTATATAACTCCTAGTGATGAACGAGTGAAGCTGGGTACTGTCAAAGGAAGAAGTGAGTAAGTCAGTATTAAAACCACCAAGCTTAATAATATTAGAATAATCCGGGGCGAGACTGACCAAAGTAGCCTCGAAATCTGAGAAAACCCCAACTTTATCAGGACGATAAACAGCAGTAGCTAGCACTCGAGGAGCACCAGGAATCTCCACCTCAACAAATATGTATTCCAGTCTGGAGCAATATTCATTCTCCGAAGAAGCAACGACTCGTGCGAATAGTGACTGGTGAACATAAATCGCTACATCACCGCCACCTCTGCCGACCCGATCACATCGAAGAAGAACATCCAATTTAGCCACTAGGTCAGGCATATGTGGTTTGAGCCAGGTTTCAGGAACCGCAAGGATATAAAAGAAGTTAGCTACTATATGTATATTCCCGAAGTTCATCAACAAGCGTCATGATAGATTGAGCATTAACGTGACTTACCCTGAGCGCATATGCTGGATCGACAGGTGGTGAAAAAGATGGATCGGGAAGATCTCGATGAATTAGAGAGGGTGATATGGGGTGAATGACGCTATCGAATCTTAAGAATTTTCTAATTGATTGAGATAAACGGGATCATAGATTTAGCTGCTGGATCTTTTATCCAGACAGTATGTGTCGCCTTTAGCTTGCACGATCGTTGGGATCCGATGCTTGCTAATACGGTGGCGATCTGGAGGATTCCTTATCTCGCATTGAAGTTGCGTCTATAGTTTTGTTTGTTATTAGTGAAGCATGCTAAATTATCTTGTATTTAAAACTTTCACGTGCGGTTCACGCTACGCGCAATCATTTCGGTTGCGTTTTGAGTAAGTAGAGGCCGCGTAGAGGTACTTTTTCCCGGCGATAACGTCGTAATAGGTAGGAAGTCAGCTAGAAGATTGGGTATTTGTTGACTGATATTTTCAGCAGGAGATAGGTCTTTGGAACTGATTCCGGTTCGAGATTAATCGTGACGGGATAGATTACGCGTGTCTAACAACACGTGAAAAATCTAGATTTCCAGCGGGGAATCTACGGTATCTGTGTAGTCAAAGATAGTTATTGTTACGAATTTTGAATTTGTAAATATTTTGAAGCGGATACTAGGCCACTAGTCCGCGAGTTTAATAAATACTGCTGTATTTAAACCCTTGCGCGTGAATTACGCAAAGCGTATATTTTTTCCGGAAGCATTCGGATTTCCAGATATTACCTTTGGAGACTTGTGTTAGAGGATTTCGATCCGGTCATTTTTTTAATAAATACTATTAAACTCGCGTCAGGAATCGTCATTCCGCGTCATTTAATTCTTAAGGAATCGTTGGTTCCTACGTGATTCATTGTTTGAATTAGCGATGTCTTGTATTTCTTACAGAACTGTTCTATTTTATTATTCTTTACGTCTTCTAAATTGTTACGGAACCGTTGTTCTATTTACTTCGCTAATATTCGTGTTATAAATTATTTTAGAACCGTTGTTTCTTATCGCATTCTGTTCACAAATATTATATTCTTTTAATTTTTCTTGTAATTAATAACTCGGGCCCGTCTGTGGATTCCGTATCCTTAAATGAAAGCGCTGCGCTGGACTTAGCGCATTCTTGCAAGCGCGGACTAAATGGCTTGGCGCTTTTCTTGGTGTCAGGAAACTCCCAGCGCAACAGTGGCGTTAGAACGATCCATTATAAAAGCCCCGCACCTCCAGCATCCATACTCAGGATTTCGTCAGTCCGGCGTTCGGAAAGAGGAAACGGGGGAAAATAGTGGGCCAGTGGCAAAGGCACAAGACCCTTTTGGGTTGGAAACCCGCACGCAAGGGGTGTGGTACTCCGGGAACTTTAACCTATTACGGTCTGCGGCCCCGAAAAGAAGACGCTGGAGCCAGATTGTTTCGATTTTTGACGGACTGCGAAGGATAGTACGGAGGGATTCCCGAGAATAAGTAGTCTCTGCGAGAGAACTCAGGTAATCGGCACACTGTGAGTGAAAAAATTCTTCCATGTTCGGGCGGTATCAAAGCTATTCGATAGTCGCGGATTGCAGTTTTCGGAATTTCTCGCAAAAAACGCCGGCTTCCGGTTTATGTTTCTATTAATAGTACAGTGCAAGTAGGTACTCGAGTGTGTGGAACACCGAATGCCCAGTGGACGCCCTTTTGGAGCCAGGATATGGCACCATTGTAGGAGACAGAAGGGGTACGGCTGCCGCGTTTTAGTTTTTTTTTTTTTTTTTTTTTTTTACGAATTTATGGGACAGTCAGTTTTCGGTAAGTACCGCAAAGGCGGTCTTACTCAGAGAATATCTCGCGCGCAAGGATGGCCGAGCGGGAATTATGCGGACACACGGATGCCTAGGACGGTACTGAAGTCAGAGTGCAGACTCTCTACGAGGGGGAGCTCATCTCCAATGAGATCTGTTAGGATCGCGAATCGTGAAGTGAAGGGATTCGCGGACTCGGTAGACACACCGAAATAGTGACAGGTTTGAGCACACTACCCAACACGACTCGAAATTGTCTGAACCATCATTGGGGACTATACTGCACGCGGCGGGATTTGTATTTTTACCATAAATCCTCAGTTCATTTAATCGTAATAAACGAGAGAGTATCCTACTCGCTGCGTAGTCATTTTGCGCGTCTATTCACCGACTCCGGAAGCTCTGATAGGGTGTTACTGAGGAAATCAAGATAGCTTTTCCCGTTGACAGTAAATGGAAGTACGCATGTGTTAATCTTTAAAGTAAGTTGTATCCATTATAATTATAAAAGAGAGGGTTTATAACTAAGAAATTCTAGTGTGTACATACGAGATGATTCTCGAGTAAACCAGCCCACATATTAATTCCCTATCGTATCTGAACGTTTTGAACACTCATCGCGTGTGGATTTACATTTGTCCACATATGACCGGTTGTGTACATTGAAAACTCCTTACCTACTGAATCGCGATTCGTCAGTCCACAATATATTAGCCACTATCCTAGAACCAGCTTTACGCAGACGCAGTAGCCATTGATAAAATTGAAGACGTACAAACTTTCGTACAAGGTAATCTTGCGGCTTCAATTCCGGAACCCTTTTATAGTGGTACCGGTGAAGACGTTCTGCAGGCAATATCTTATGCACTGAGCTCTTATCTAATAAAATATAATAAATATGCTAGTAAACGCACGCTTCATGTAGGGTCTTCTTCAAAACTTTGAAGAACCTTTTCTTTAGCGGCAATTGATCAAGTGAGTCGAGAACGTCTAGCATTACACCATTTAGGAGCATACAAACTGGTATTCTTAAACCGATTCTCTACACAACGAATCACATTTTTTCAGGATATCGTCGATCCAGGAAACTCGCTGCATACTCTCTAGCAACCGCGCTTGCGTTATCGTTATACGCACCCGGAATCTTATCGAGGTATTCTACAAATCAATATGCTATTTTTTCACTGCTGGGCAACAAATCCCAACGGCTGTCTCGTAAATGTTTCTAAACAATTAATTGTGGCATCCATAAGACTTATACTGTTGAAGTATAGTGCTATACTATGTTAACATCTTTTCTGATCCAGCGATCCCAAGAGTCTTGATTGAGCTATGAGAAATTGGAACGATGGTGAGCTGACACCTACGTGGTTCGTTGGGGACTCTAACCTCTCTTGCATCAAACCAACGACGAAACGCACGCAGTTCTTGGAAAACCGTTACCGGTTACAAAATTCACAATTTTTGCACACTTCAAAACAATCAACTCAATTATGAAAAACTTGGATTATCTTTTCGCATCACTTTCACTAAAAACATTGATAACGTGGTCGACGGACTCAATACTAAAAAAACAAGGTATGAGTAAGGGTCGTAATATACAATGTACTAAAGATACGCGTGAATAAATAATATTAAAAATACCTTTGCATATTGTAGTACAACTTGTGGGTAGGCTGCCACTAACAGCTTGGTTGGTATATAAGTTTCTTCAAAGCAGAGAATACGTATCGAAAGACTACCATCGATTTCTTCACTGTCCAAAAAATTGTTCACTTCATGTGTACATCCAATCGGCAACTTTCCGCTGGTTAATAAAGCTTGGAGTTTTATTATTTCGACTCTGACCGATCGATCCATTTGCGATAGAGTTTGTTGATATTCTTTAGCAAAAGGAGGCATTTCATCTAGATAGTGAGGCCTGAAAATATCGTTTACAATTATTCATTATATTTATAGCTTATTCGTGTTACGCGTTACATTCAAAGGAGTCATTCCTGTCTAGAGGCAGAAAAATATCGCATTTTTAAAAACTATAATATGCAGCGTTATTCAAGGCAAACCTATCAGTTGACCATGGGCGCGATTGAACAATTCCGTTAATCGAGGCAGTATAACTTTGTTACAAATAAAAGATTGTGAAGCTTATGATGTTAATAATATTATGACATTCACTTTTTTTTAACGATATTACACTTCTGTGATTGATGATATCACCTATTTTTTTTATCAAATTCTGGTGTGTTTGCCGTGAATAATCTTGTATATATATTGTGACGTGAATTCCGGAAATTCAATCATAAAACCTGCTAGGTATAGGGAAAATAAATATTAACCTGCAGCGACTCTCCAGGCGTCAGTCACCCGACATTTCAAAGACTCCTTTTGCTTGTCACACATATCGTTACGCACAATGATTTCCGCCTATTGTTCTTTATACCTATCCCTGCTCTACTTCTGTGCTTCTTGTCACTACTATTTTTTTTTTGGAGCTTTCTTATTCGCACTCCCTTGTCTCCTGTATCGCCATGGGTCAATCTGCGTTCTTCACCACGAGCACGAAATGGACCGCCAAAGATAGTTCCTGAATTACCGGATGAACGATTTATAGAGGCTGGACCAAACTGCTGTTTATTCCGGAGGACTACCGTGGATCAAGGGATACCCTGAATGGGATCCCTCCATAACTTCTGCCGGCCCCCCATGCAGACCACAAAAAACGACCTTCACCATTTATGCCTCCGATAGAAGAAAAGGTTATATCTTCTATCGTGCCGCCCTGCCTCCGTACGTCCAATGGCGTTCCCGTTATCAGTGGCCTCCGGAGAAGATATCAGGGCCCACTCTCTGCTGAATCCTGCTGCTTACACCGAGGATTCACGATCGGCCGCATTAAGCATTCCCGCACTCAGCTCGACCCGCCCCGAATATCTTCGGCCTCTGGCCACCACACGCTTCGTCTCTGGCTACCGTCATGCGTTAAATTGACCTATTCTCTATTATTATATTTTGTCATAGTTCTATCGTGTGAATTAGAAATTACTAATTTATGGAGGGGAGCTTTTAAGGCTCTTCTTCTAACGACGAATTCCGGCTCACTGACTTACGTTTGAAGCGTCTTAGTCTGTGCCCGTAGTAATATAAATTGTTCGAAGTATTAGGGGGTGAACGAAGAAAGCCAGAAACGGAAATCTAGATGGAAGGGAGGAAGTTCTAGGACTAACCTGCCGATCTCGTTCTCGTTAGATTCGGTGAGCACATTTTGCTACCAGAATTTTGGAAATCTTTTTGTGAATGTATCTAAGACCATAACCATCTGCGATCCTTTTCTCGACATTTGCGGACATTTCGCAAACGTTTCAGTCTGGATCATCAGGGCTAGGAGGCTCCGATATTGAAGCTCCCTGTTGTTAGTAAGTCTTAATATATCTATGGTTGCTGATGCGAATTAGTGTTTCAGCCAATTACATATTGTTGAATTGATTAGCTGATCAATTAAAAAACCCGGGCAGACGGTTGAGGACCCAAATAAAGTTTATTTAGTATCCCCGATCCCTATTAAGGTTATTTGGATATTTTAAGATCTTTAGACTTTCAAGGTGTTTTCGGGCGAAGTAACCTTTAGTACTAGCTAGCAATACTGTCTTATCATTTTCACTGAATGTCCAGTGTCCATCAAATGTTCAGCTAGAGGAGATGGAGAAAAATGTCCTTAATTGGTACATGGTTTATGTTCTTTCACCCGCGTATTAATCTTCCTCCCGGTCTCACCTATGTAAACTTTTCCAGAGGAGTAGAAAATTTTGTATACTCCTAGGGCATTCAGGGGTGGTTTGCGGTCTTTCGTACTGAGAATAATTTGTCCAATTTTCTTCGGGAGTTTGAAGATTCTACGGATGCTGTGTTTCCGTAGTAGCTTGTTGATGCAGTCTGTTGTACCTTGAAGTTACGGTAGAACTACGAGTGTTGGATGTTTCTATATCTCGGCTGGTTCATTGGAAGATGGGGATGGGTTTTTATTTTGTAGCTTATGTAATTCATGGCTTGCTGTGATATCCATTCCTACTAAGGGATTCGTTCAGATGTTTGATTTTGTTCGGGAATCCGCGTCACCTCACTAGGAATGCATCACTCTAACTCTCGCCACGCTGCCCAGTGGCAGCACCTCACGGACGTCGCTGGCCTGCCGTACGAGGCCGCGTGGAATGATCTCGAATCGACCACGAGGCGCTCCTACCGGCGTGCCGGCGAGCGACGGCCATGTTGAGTCTGTCTTCAAAGGTCTGCAACGCGCGTGTCGTAGAATACGGTTCCGATCATTATAGATTTCCTTAGAGCACTCATTATCGTTCATGTAATCAAACTCATTGTAAAAGCATAACTCAGTCACTCAAGTTGTCGTAACGGTGCGCAACCTTCAATAAAAGAGTACATCATCATTCAAAAACTCTGCTCAGCACGTGGTTCGCCAAGCCCGTGCCTTTTCGGTAATTACTCATCGGCGTTGATCAGTGCGTCCGTCGTGTGATTAATATAATCTCTCGCTCGGTCTCTCTCGCTAACTCAATCAGTGCACTCATTCAACTCACCCGTGTTCTAAACGAATTCCTTGTTCTAGAAAATAAAACTAAGTGATTTGATTCACGCCCCTTTCACTAAAGTGCTGACTTGAATTTAATATCCACCCTCAGTCACGATCATCCTATCCCGGCAACTCACCTAATGGTTTTCTCAAACAGATTTCTATAGTTAGATGTTGCGGTTGAGAAGTGGTTAAAGCCTGGTACATAAGGAAGTTAATGACAGAATTTTTCTGAGCAAGTTGATGATGTGAGGAGGCATAGAGATACCTATCGATATGGGTAGGTTTCCGGTACACCTGATTACCTAAGCTTCATTCTTCATTTCGATGGACTAGTGTTATATCCCAAAGCGGATCTATTCAAGTAAATGCAATCTGTAAATTCTTTTCGGCACACCGAACTGCTCGATTGCCTCATGTAATTCCTGAAACGCTGAGTAACAGGCCACGCGCTAACACTACATGCCAGCGCGAGGTATGAAGCAAGACTCTTCCTCTGCAAGTTCATTAATATTGCGGTGCATTGTCCCCAAAGACGGAGCTAATGCTCCTACGGTATTCGGTGAATCTTGGCAATCGACGGAACCACTCTAGGAGCTACCGTCGAAATCATCGAGTCTTGCTCGTTCCTCCACGAGTAGTATCTTACGTGCCTTCGGATCTTTGTGACCAAGCCTTCCCACCCGAGGGCTAGGGAAGTCACCGCGGTGAGCATTCGTATCAATCTATCGCGAGTGCAACGAACAGACATCACAGTGCATAAGAAAGAACTCATACTATAAAATCCTTCGCCACTCTTCAAACCAATAATACAAACACAACCTCCGTAAGTTAACGAATTCTTTATATGTAATGTAACTGTAACGAATCGATGATACTTGTCGCTTCTCATTCGAATCCACGATACCAATAAACAGTCCATTCTTTGAAGCGACCCAATCTAAGAATCTTTTAACAACCTTATTCCATCCCCCAATAACACAGAAAACAGATACCCCTAGCGTTTAAATGGTAGTCCACAATTAAGATATATCTACGCCCTATCAGTTTCACTAGCTAAGGCTTAACACTAAAACGTCTAAGAATTGGAGACTTACCCGTTCATGAATTTCCATAGTGAATCTTATGCGCGGGTGTGAATGTATGTATTCCACGAAAGAAATAGTTAGCTAAATAGAGACGGCTCCACATAATTAGCGCCTCATCTATCGAATCATTGACAATCATAGGGATGCCGTGAACGTAACGGATAGTCGCGTTGATATCTCCGCCACTGTGCAACTCAGCCAGTTGCGCTCGAAGTCCCTGAAGATGCTCCCGTTGATGCGGAGTGAGATCGGCCATCACACGGACGTCGGGCTCACGAACATGACGTTTATTCTTTAATATGTCTAAAGCATCTGCAGCATCCGGTAGAACGACCTTGATAGGACGCGGCCTATCACCAACTTTGAGAGCGCCTAAACGTATTGCTCTGATAGGCGCCAAACCGGAGGACACAAAAGAGAATACGTGACCAACTGCATCGAGGTCTACTGCAGCGGCATCTTGTCCAGAGTTATCAGGAAGCCGGTATATCATAATATTACGCGAACGAGCGGGACTCTGTGGTCTCTGCAACGAGAACATTAGAGTTGACGGCACGCGGAGTACGATTAACGCTGATCTCGAGATGCGTAAACTTTAACTTAAGATCGGTGATTTCACCACGGAGGGCCACATTATCACGCTGTAGATCAGTATTGTCTTTTTTACACTCCTCAATGTTGTGCAAAGCACTGTCAAGACGCTTTGTGAGACTATTGACAGCACGATTAATACTCCCGAATCTTTTGTCAAGTAGAGCATTAGTTTCTTCTTTAACACTATTCCTACCGACACTTCACGTATACCTATTCCTACCGCGGCCGGTCAAATGACCGGTCTTTCACAACT
>JARQTB010000553.1:0-29309 GCA_030142455.1 Cephus pulcher
CTGGCTTGCGGATGCACGAACGACGGGTGGACGGCCGAAGGTAACGTAGGTTGGTTCTCGAAAATAGTTCGCTCTCGTATGTTTCGCTATCGGTGTCGGGTCACGAAAAGAAATACGTTACAATACATATATGTATCTCTTATCCAATAAGCATCTAGCTGTTCTTATTCAAAAGATAGTTATGGTATATACAGGGTGTCCAAGAACTACTTCTACACCGGAAAGTGTTACACAAACGAAATCCTTCGTTCCGATTGGTACATCCTAAATGCTTCTCATTTAAAAACTATTAAATTTCGACAAAGGATTTGCGGGAGGGTACTCGGTGGATCTTCAGCTATCATGCACTTTCTAGCGTAAAAGTAGTTCTGAGACACCCTGTATATATATTGTTTCGATTGCTGGATCTGGATGATCAAGCGACGTAAATGGAACGTGTAACAAAAAGGATGATTCGTTGGTTCGGTCTAATGAATCAGCATGTCCAAGGCCTATCGAGTTTCATGATTTGAGGTTTGAGGTGAAGTGATTCCTCAGTAGGTAAATCTTTTGATAGTTTCGGAATATCTATAGGGATCAATTTCCACGGTAGAAATTGCATAGAATTATTTTCTTCGTTAATTGAATATTTTGTCGCGTCTAGGTCCTTGTGGCTCGCTGGTTTTGTTTGTTTTTGAGTGTACGATTTATTTAATTGTCTGAATATTTTGCATAATTGAACTTTCCTACCACTTAATTTAGGTATAAGTCTCTACTTGCTCAGATCCTGTGTTTCTAGTATAGTTGAATTTCCTTTGGTATATGACTGAATCTCAATTAGATCGCTTGGGATGAATTACTAATCCGTCTAGGTTCTCATAATGTGTGAGTGTTGATTAAAGTTTTGATTTAATATTATTGATTTGTTAGGATAAAGTAGAACCCCTATATTCGGCTTCAGTTCTACCTTTCGAAAATAGTAAGGATAGATAGATGCCCTACACAACGGCTTCAGTTCTATCCAGGAAGGTTTCGAGTAATTTGTGAATACTCTAATTTTAGTATCTTGGACAGGTTTCGAAGGTTTTTGGTATATTTAATATACGAGTTATGAACTTCACTGACCACTCTAATCTCAACATCAATTTTATCTTCAATTGTACGATTTTAGTAATGAGTTCAACACACTCCACAGCTCTGATATTGTTGTCTTAGTTTCTTAATCCACATCGTCACGAATGTGCCTTCTGACTCTCTTTTTATAGTCGTAAAACTACTTGTGATTAGTCAATATGAATATCATTCTTCAAAATTACTAACGTTTCAAATGACAAGTAATCATTGTCCCATAATTAATATACCAAGTCGTACTCAGCTGTTATTTGAATCCCCTTCAATATTATCCGAGAAGGTTCAATCTTATTCTTTTATTCATATCTTCATTGTCCGATATTAATACAATATGATAATCCATTTAATATCGTTCATGTGTCATATAATTATGTACTATTTATGGATCTGAGTATATGATATTAAATGCTTATAAGAATAGCATTTGATAACTTGACCCTAAATAACTATAAGGCGTGGGACGTAACGCCACTTTTTACGGTCTCACACAAATAAATGGCACCGCGAGGACTAATTGATAAAATACGAAATTTCTGGGCACCAGGTATAACCAGAGTTATACCTGGATATGCAGTGAGATCCTAGATTTGGCAAAATAATAAAATTCTATAAAACTGTGGAGGTTCTATTGAATACAAGTGATAAGTATGAAAATCAGATCAAGATGTTACAGAACGCACTTCGACAATATCCGAATGACATAATCAAAAATATGTTCCCGCTGGAACAACGCAACTAATTATACGATCTAATAACGATACGCTAATAAACGGTACGACAGTGACTCACGCGCACCCATGTGCCAGGGAGACAATTCCGCGAGGCGTGAACTGAACGATTAAATGCAAAACCGGAAGAAGAGAACGAAGAAACTGAGAGACCGATCCTCTGTTTGTCATCGGATTAGCTATCCTTGGACCCTTAGCAATCAGAAAAGTGTAGGATGATGCGTAAGAGTACGTTGAACAGAAAAGATCCCTCACCGTTGTCCAGTAGCTCATACTAGACACAGGAACCCACTCTCCTGGGTTTTAGGTCTTTCTAACGAATCATGATACACTAAAACATATAAAAAATCGGTAGCAAACAATAGCACGTCTATTCCTGAGCTAGGCAACGCCGTGAGTGACGCTACAAATATCCAAAATCGGGAACCTTCCTGAGAGCGCGCCGTAATAACACCCCCTGATCCAGTCAGCTTCGCTGTTACATCATCTTCAATTGTTTTAACGATCCAAATGAAATAGATCCTGACATCTTGTTATGTTAGGATGGCTGCAGTGCTGTTTCCCGGGAAGCAGAAATCACATCCACCTCTACTCCCTCGATATTCGGGTCTGCGCCTCTTCTGCAACCCCTATATGCTCTCTAATCAGGGTCACGAAGACGCTCGCCGCTTGCTTCGCATAGTTGAGCCGCCAGATTGTGTGCTCCGGTCTTAACGTCAACTCTCTTCGGTAGCGTGTTGCCAGGCCCGTAGTTGGCTCTCTCGGACCCCGTCTCAATAGAAATTGTATTAAATCCTCTTGCACGCGTTTAATAAACTCAAAAACAAACAAAATATTCCCCACAAGGAAATAAATATAAATTCTTAAAATAAAGTCAGCACAACGCCACGCGAAACGCTCCCTAACCCATCAGGCCCCACGACGTAGCCGAATTCGCCTATTTTGTGACGTGCATCAAAATGCCACATATACATATGAGCGATTCCACCAGATTTCAGCCACCCGTATTTTATTTACTGTGCTACGTGGATTCGTTCATTTTGATTTTGAACACAGATATCCCAGAGACGGTGCATCGTATCGAAAATTATAAAAAATTGAAGTTTTGTGTTTTCTTAGTATCTAGAATAAAAAAATATTTAAAAAATTTTTTGAGTAATCTAAATCTGTTTGAAAAAAATAAATACATAAAATGTTTTTTTCCTGACCAAAGCCCCATCGATATCGGTGTTACGGAATTTTTTTAATATTCTGCAGACAGATTATGAATTTTGTGCAAAATTACAAATTGGGACATCCTGCCGTTTTTTAGTCACAAATGTTTTTTAATTTATAAAAACACTAATTTTTGTTTTTTTCTGATTAAATTATCTCTCTGTATTTTTCAGGGTTGAGACTGTCTAGGGTTATAAACTTAACGCCCAAAAATAAGTAATTTTTAAATTTATTAGAATTTATTTATTTATTTTTGTTTAAGATTTTCAACAAAAGTTAGTGTTCTTATAAATTAAAAAAAAATTGGTGACTAAAAAACAGTTAGAAAAATATAAGGGCCATGAAGTAAAGAATTATTTGGAAAGAAACTAGGATCTACAAGTACTTGTACAAGTACAATTTTCAAAATAGATAACATCAAATAGATCACAGCTTTGAATAGCCGAATGATGACTGAAAGGAAATATGCAGATGAAAGAATAGAACGTGATAAAATCTGACTAGAAAATGTAATTAAACTTCGCAATGTCTTATTAAAACAAAACCAAGGAAAAGTAATTTTAAATATGTAACTCGTCAATTCAAAAACTATAAATATCGGGAAATTTTAACTGAAGATATGTGCTACACAGAGAGAATTTTATGATAATATTTCTCTTATTGAATATACTAAAAGAGACTTATTCCTGAGTATCTGCTTCTGAGCTATAAATATATTCCTATCTGTCATAAACATCCCAACATGAACTTTTAAGATACAGCAGTAAATGTTATGCATATGAGAGATTTACTTTGTTATTGTCAATATACGAAACGATTTGTCAGTGTTATATACATAGCCAACATAATGCGAACGATTGATTTAGAAGTACGTGCAACGATACGAAGTCTGATAAAACAATAACACATACTATAGCTATAGTGTGTGACTTACACTAAAATAAATGCCATTCTAAATTTTATGATAATATATTTCACGCAAAGGAAGACATTAGTTAGCACACAAGGTACGTGAAAAAATACATTACAGCTCATAGGATCATTAGGATCAAGTACTACTTGACGGGTCCATGCCAAACCTCTATTGTTAAAGACATAAAATTTAAATATATTATGATGTGATTAATTAGAAAAATATATTGCGTTGTCAAAAATGTTTTAGGGCATACAAATTTAATTTATATATACATTTTTTTAGTAATATATAAAAATATATACAAATTTTAAAAGAAAATATAATCATGAATACTGATAAGCGTCATTAATGGTCCCAGCTTGTTGACCAGCCTTGTGATAAAGGCAAGAAAGGAGAGTGTGCAGGATTATTTACGTACCTCAGGATGTGCGAGCAATAGACAGGATACTATGGTGTGAGCAAAACGCCAAAGCGTCGCCCGTTGCGTCATTTTCGCAGAGCATTAGTGCGAACGAGTCGGCCATATGACGCTAATGTTGCTCTCGCTAGGTTTAACGTCTCGCTCACACCATAGTGTTCTCTCCTTTTGCACGTACAGGCCGAGGTACGTAACCAGTCACCGCTCACTCTCCTCTCTTACCTCTCCGCACGGCCTTCACAAGCAGGACGCCATTAATGACGCTCAGTTACATAACTTGCTTTATCGCCTTGCCTGTACCGCCGGCTGCCTTTACTTGGCGCAAGACTTAATCGCGTATCTTAATCAGCGCCATCTGCTACGTAGGAAAGTAAATGGGCGTGCGAGGACGACGACGACGAAACTGAAATAAAATCATCTCGCTCGCCAACTCAATACGCCCTGATCTCGTACACTAACCATATTGATCTTAGTGGCTATCGATTCAGAACCCTCAATTCCTATAGTGAATGTATCAATAATTTTTTCTCGTGTATAGCGGTTCATAAGATATTTGATTCCAAACACAGGTATAAGAATTGACTTGGGTAAAGAGTCTCGGCGGTCCGCGCCCTGTACAGCCGGTTGCCTATACTTGGCGCCAGACCCGTCCGAGTTTCTTGATTGCAAAGTAGAACAGCTATACTCTCGCTTTGTTTTCGACATCGGCCCAACACGCAAGATCCAACCCACAAGTCTGGATACGCAAGGCCCAGTAGTGTTGTTTGAGGTGCCTTGGAGATGACGTATTTTTATACAGGAACGCATTTGCGTGTAATCTGAAGATTGCAATGATGTTTGTGTTTTAGTAACTGTCAGTTCGTGCGATGTGTATCTTTCAGTAACCATCTCAAGATCAAAATAAATCTGTTCGAAACAAGTATTCATATTTTATAAATATGACAACACGTTTGAAGACGACGCCTTAACCAAGATAATTATTATTATTTACGTTTGCCGCTAAATGGGCAGAATGAAAAAAAAAACCGGAGACGAGATCCAAAAGGACAAAAACATCAAAGGCTGTAGCGAAGCAGTAATGTTGGGGGTCGAGACGGCAGCAGACGGAAATGAACCCATTAGAAATCGCTGATACGTCTCCGATAACGTTTAGACCCAGTAGGGTGTTTTGTGTACTGTTTCAAATTCTCAACCAATAAAGCAGTTCATACCGTTATTATGAGAGCCGATTGATTTCTGAAGAGTGCCCCCTCGCGTTTGCCTGTACGCCAAGCTCTGCGCAATGCCTCAGCCCGGTGAAAGTGATCCTCTCGACTTAGACCCGTTTCCTTCAGCGCAGTTCAATGCATAAACTCCATTTATCTCCAAAATAGTGTCTGATTGGCTAATAGTACAGTTAAACCGAATTTATGCACTAAACCGCGTCGAAGAAAACGGACGTTAATTAACAAATGCAAAGTTTAACTATCGCAGCCGGCAGATACGGTCTATGAGTTTCATTGCAGAAATGAGATGGGTGAATAACTTTTGTAAGTGTTACGAACAGATTATTATTATTACATGTCCGAATATTTTGAGCGATTGTTTTATTTGCACTGCCATCAAATAATTTCCGGACGAGGGTTTAAATTGGAAAAAATGAAAGTAAAACGTCAATCCATCAAATCCGCTTTTAATCTCGAATGATCCAGCATTTAAATGAATTGAAGTCCCCTCTTTCTATTTCCGCGCTGTAAAATTGATTTCTTAGTAAAAACTTTGTCCCAAAGGCCAACTCTGTGCAAACAATCCTTGACAGTAGTTGGCGATATCTGTTTTTCATGAATTTCATTGAACCGCGTTTGGATTTCCGACGCAGTAAGCTTTCTATTCATTTTGGACATTATCACGAATGACCAGCCCTTTGCTTTGGAAATGACTTGAGGCCTCGAGTGTGTGTTTCGTCCTTATTAAATTCTGTTCCCCAGAAGGGAGTAATAACTTCTCCAACAGTAGATCGCGATATTTTCAGTCTTTTTGGCAACATAATGTAGATGGGGGAGAAGGGGATATACGTTTTTTCTATAGACAAATTGTGAAGATGATTTAATAGAATGCTCCCGAGAAAGGCAGCCGCAGAAAGGTTTGAATGCAGTTGTAGGCCTTGTCCGGAAACTATTCGACGGCAATATATATCACAAAACTATGAATATAATATAGATAGTTAAACATTAAATTAAAAAATACTATTCATTTGATATTTATTCATTTTGTTTGCTGTCACCTATCACAGAAAGTATTTAAAGGATTGATATTACAAAAATAGCTTGGTGGATTCGGGTAAATGGCAGCCTAACAATAGCTCATTTCCTATATCACTGATGTTGCTGAATCATACGAAAAATACTCCAAGCATGAAATCTCTATACAGTAACTTTACAGTATAATTGACACTCTGTAAAGCAGTATGTCGGAGATTACCATACTGCGACACTGTCTCTTCAGGATTGTATGTCAACGTTTACCATGCGTCAATTTGGGAACACACTTCCGCACTGATGATTGTTTAATCATACACAGTATAAAACTTCAGCTCTTGCTATTACACTCAATTTTCTTATATGGTATAGGAACCTTCCCCACATTTTTGGAATAAATCTCTTTCACCATGTAATTTACTACGTACTATGGTGTCTACGGTATCTGCTATATTACTGGTTACCGTAATTTTTAAAGAAAGACTGACGAACTTTTCTGAATGAATAGCAATTGGCGGCTAGTCTGATTTAACAGTGATGAGGCAAACCTAAAATCGACTAAATAGTGATTAGGTAATGTAACGCGACAATTGTATTTACGCGCCCAAAGTTGATTCCAGAGGCCAGCACATTCGTGCCCTCCCACTTAGTACAAATTGTAATAGCTTCGCGAAGAAAAGTGTCTTGCTCTTCCCATTTGCCTGTAGGCAGTGATTACGGAAGCAGCAGGTATTTATAACACATAATTTAGAAATTGCTGATTAGAACTTTACTCTATTAGATTTGGTATTTTATCACTCTCTTAGGTATTTGGGCCATGGTCCAGGGATTAAACTCTGGATTATTTTTAGTGGATTGGATTTATTAGAAAAATATATCACGGAAAGACACGAGCTGTTACCTATCGGAATCAACTTGGCTACCGATGTCTTAGAACAATCAACTTTCTTCCACGATATTCATCATAAAAAAAAAACCTAGTTAGTCTACGCCTAGATTTAAGGTGCGTACGTCCATGTAATTCAATAATTTGTTTTAAAATAACTTCATTTATATTGTATTGATTTAGTTTATATCTTTCAATCTTCGATAATATTGTCGCTAGTGATTACTAAGCGTATGGTAGTGTCATATAAAGCCTCACGTTTTATTATTAATGTTTTAAAAATAAGAATTTAAGTTATAGTAACTCGAAGATTCAGGTTTTTCTCAGGTATTTGTTCTTCGACAACCGAATTACCTCGACCTCCCTCCCGCCCTCAGCCACTCGCTGCTCGACCTATCATCCTAAAGGTAAAAGAGGAAGCTCAGACCCTACTCTAATCCGACTTACTACCTACTTCTAACCAGTCAGGTTTGTACTACTGAGTACCTAGAGAATGCACTCGAAGCAGTACTGCTTTACTCTAGAACTTGATGCATCGTTGTCCGTATCAACCTACATAGGGTCGCGACAACATATCCAAAACCACGCTGTATTTTTCTATACTACTCAACAAGTACTAACCCCAGTATCTCTATCTTCATCGAAAAGTCGATATTGTTTTAATCAGGAGGACCGATTTGAATTGTTTTAGTCGCGCACACACTAACCCGAGCTTGAAATTCCCTTCACTCACCCTCACGGAGCAATGCACAGTAACCAACTTATTATTTCACCTTTGTCTCTCAATCCCCGTCGTATTCGACCTAACCCTTTTTTTCTACACAGATGTAAAAAAAACAATACATTAGTCTTGATACGAACAATATTTATTTTTAACTCGATTTAAAAAAGTGTATTAATTAATTATTAACAAGATAAGTTTTCGCGGCGGCAACAACACCATTGTATTAATCAAGACGTCTATTTAAATTACATGAAGTCATCTTTTAACCGTCAACGTGTCTGTTAGTGAGTTTCGCGTAATTTACTTGCATTCACGAATGGCAAACTTTAGTCCGTTCCCTCTTACAAGTTCGCTTTTCTACGCTAAACTTACTTTCGAAGAAACAACTAGTTCAAGAATAACGAATTTCCGACGGCATATTTAGGCACAACCCCTTGCACCAATTACAAATCTTAAACTAAATGAGTTCACATTCTCTATTTTACAGCACATTATCATTTGAAAAGATTTAATTATCCGTATAACTTACAGGAGAACTAGGAAAGTGTACAGACGAATTGATTAATTAGAATTCACACTGATGCATAATTATTATTCACAAAGAGACGATGAGAATTTTAAAAAAGTCAAAAAATTTTTGGTTTTAATCATCAATCCCTTTATATGAAAGGGGTTCAACAGTAATCGTAGAACGTATCTCGAATCTATCAAATATATCTTATTAATTCATGCACAGTACCGTAGCTAATTTTACGCTCCTATTTCTTGTAGGTTTTTATGGTTGTTTAATGATTCATAAAAGGTTAACTCAAAGCGCACGTTTGCCGAAAGTTTTTACTTGAATTTATGTTTCTTCGAAAAAATGGAAAATGAGCTACAAAGTGAAGACATTCTTTAGCATAAGTAAAAAGTTTCTATGGCCTCGCTATAATATTTCAGTGTACATTTTTTTTTCCAACATTAATGTTCAATCAAGCTATTTGTCGGAAACAATTAACACTTTCGGACATTCTTATATTATTACTTTATTTATGCAAAAAGGTACACTGAGAAAAGAGTTTTTTATAGAAAAGAAACATGTTTTTTGCCAATTTGCATAGATCATTTATTTAAGGTGATCACCTAGCATCATAATAATTAATAACAAATATTCCTATTTCTGTGAATACCATGTATATCGTTTATTACAAATATATTTCCTGTATAAGTTTTCCTATATAAGGTCTTTGCTAGCGGATATATCTATATACTGCATTTTTGGCTACTTCCTTATATTTTATAAACTAGGCAATAAATAATTTTGAAATTTTACATACACGACCGTTAAGCACGTACCAAGAACATATACACAATTTAGATCCTTATCTTGGAAGAGCTCGAAATGATTGAACTACCTCAATAGAAATAAATTTGGTGGCTGTAAATAAAAATCGCAAAACATTCTTTAAAAAATGGCAAATAAATATGTTTCTTTTTTATAAACAAATTTCGTTCACAGTGTAGCACGTCAGAGATTCTATTAATCATATTAAAATCCCATCAATATCACATCTGACTTTTTTAATAAAAATAAGAGCATAATTATACTCAAGAAGACATTATCATAACAACAGTATCGTCATCGAACAATGGAAAATTTATTCGGGATTGGATTAATGCTGATGCATAAAATGGTGAGTGAATTATAAAGATTAATTACGACAGGAACCACTGTATAAATGTACAGAAATTACAAAACCAAAAATAGATAATAATTAACAAATATATTAACATTAGTCTCTCGTTAAAATAGATTTATGGTTTATGTTCTATCGACCATTACAATCATGGACTTCATGATAATACAAACAATTTTCATTGTCTATTCATTATGATTCAAATGAACTCAAAAAATTATAAAATTTTTTGTATTAAAAATTTACACAGTGCTAAAAAAATTATCTTATAGTGTAACCTCCTTCGTTGCGTATACATAGGAACGAGAGGGGTGAAGTTTTCAGAAAAATGACGGAATATTGGAAAATAATTGGGTTCAAATTAAGGAATAAAAGACTTCATTGATTCAATTCTGTAACTGTAACTTATCAAGTTCAGAAATGTATCGTACAGTAGTTCTATTTCTTGAATTTCATGAAAGGTTTCACGAACTTTTCGGTAGATGGCAGAAGTTTACGAGTCTCGTACATCTCGTCAAGCGAATCTGCTCTATCTTTGATCTCCACAGGAATTGCTTGATCAAATTTACAGCCGCCAGAATCGATGAAGCTTGCACTTAACGAAATCTTAAGCATGGGGAAAGAGGAAGAGAGAACCTCTACTGAGAGAACGGCCTTTCACAGAGGGTTGGAAGCAATGCCAGATCCAACTAAGCACTTCTTATCGTCATATTATTACGTTATAATTGTAACAGCTAATAACATTACACGCCCCATCACTTCTTATTACCGTTTCTAATTAATCTGAAACTTCAACGACATAAATCTTCTGGTCACAGCTAATTATGCTCTTCTCTGTTAGGTCTTTTTTTCGCAGTTCACTCATTTAGCATATCTCTTGGCTCTGCGCTTTAACTTCACGGTCCTTCACTTCTTTGTTCTAACACGTTTTCAAGTTATACTTTCAAGAGCCAATATTCAGCTGAAGCCTGTGTAATTCCTTCTACTTTGGTTCCTTTAAACCCATAAATATTGCCATCGGAACATATGTATAATTAATTAACTTTTAACTAGTAGGGCGAGTCTGCGTGGCTCGTTTAACTATTATATCATCTAAAATCAGTATATCCGTTTATTGCATAATACAAATTGACGTGATAAATGAATATGTAAATTATAAAGTGTGTAAAAACATTTTGTTTATCTCAACCTCAATGTCCCATCACAAGTATCTACGGTAGCTTCTTTTCTTCTGTGAATGCACTGTGATGATAAACTAAACTCTAAATTGCTAGATTAATTTTGTTTTCAAACACCTGAAATACTGTATATTTGATTCTATTAGATCTTAAATTCCGTATTCGGAACTCGGTTTTACCCCTGGCAGTGCTTTTTAAATTATTTAATAATGAATTTAGAAGCGACCATATTCATCACCACTTTTACGGTCACTCTTAAGACCCCTAACAGCTGTTGGCGCGTTATTAGCCGCAGAGTCTATTCACAACCGCTTTTAAGTAGTGGAAGTGCGCTTTTAGTCGCCATTTTGGGTTTAAGAGCGACCTCTTCAGAAATAACTATAAATGTTAAAAGTGATAGTTCTTCGAACATGGTAGACGGAATGGACGTTATTACAGACATGGTATAAGTGCGTGAAGTTCTTGAAATGAGTAAAAAATTTCCTTGTGCTCATTTGTTATTTTACACTATTCGCTTTACTCTCAAGCATAACACGATTGTCACTTACAAATTGCACGACTAGCGCTTTTTCTTCGATAAAACAATTTTCGTTTCTTTGCATTTTTTAAAAATCGTATATTTGCTAGTGTTTTTTTGAATATTGCCTATAACGAAATCAACAAATGTGATATTTGTGTTTTCAAAACATAGTCACGAATGCAGTTACAAACAATTCAGCGCAGTCACTTTTAACTAACAGCGACCCTGTTAGCGATTTGAAGGGCGAATGTTGAATACAAATTTAAGTTTAATATACCATTATGCTTCTGTAAATACAAAAAATAATCTAAAATTTATAAGTACATTTTATTTCGGTCTTCTCGTTGTAAGAAGATCTATGTCCCACGTTGTATAACATTTTGTACTTTAACATCGTAGTAAACTTAGAACTTTCTATATAGTTGTGAAGTGAATTTTAAACTCACAATTTAATGATACATGTGGTATTGTAGAATACCTCATTAGAATACGATATCTGAAATAATTCCTGTATAAGGGAATACAGAAAGGGTACAAACTCATAACGTATAACATTTCCATGGACCACAGAGCTGACCGTAATTTTACGCACATCTACACACACGAGTTAGTGCGATGCCATGTTCAACCCCAATGTGCGATTTGGCTTGTAGCTAACCATTTCCGAACGGAGTGAATACAATATCCGGTTTGTAAATAGCTGTTGGAATAAACATTTGCCGTGCTACTTTCAACAGTTTATTTTGACACTAACCATACCATCGACCGGTCAGTTGACTGTTTTAAAGCCAAAAATACGTTTATAAAGAATTATCGGTATGGTTAGTGTGAAATAGATTTATGCTCTTACAGTATCTTATAATCCTGTATATACGAGTAAAAGTTACAGGACAGCTTTAGTACTCATCAACTTTTACGTATATACTACAAGTATATATATCAGTATGCAAAGAATAGAAAATGCATTTACAACACTTTAAATGATTTTATTGTACATTACTAAAGAGTAATTCGTTACATAAAACATTATTTTCGTGATTTATGTATATCGTGCTATTATGCTTTAATATGCTAGCAACCATTTTGATACAACATGTAAGATATTTTAATTAAATAAAAATATTATCAGGTATTAGATCCATTAGCAATTACTGATACAATAAGTAAGTATTGTACAAGAAATAAAGAAAAATAATCCTATCTACTAATTCATATTTTTATTACGTACGTAGTACGTACACTGTGAGAAAAACTTGGTCAAATCAAATAAATCTACGATTGCTGGTGGCCAATTAAAATATATACTTGATTGAACGGAATTTTAGTTGATTAAATGTATACTTCGTGGAATCAAACATACGTTTCAATCAATTGAGTATCCGTTTATTTATTTTGATAATTATTTTCTTTCTATAACTAAATTTGTAATTGGCCACCCAAAATCTCAGATTTAGTTGATTTCACAAAGTTTCTCTCAGTATACAATATTCCTCATTTTATCGAATTCACTGCTTCATTTATGACGAAACAAATCAGTAAGCGCAGCCTAAACATTTTACTCCATGCATTGTCTGCGCAACCGACCCAGCTATTAGCTTTCCACATTCCGAAGGATGGAACAATACCCATAAGAGGAGCAGCAAAAAACGAGCATATACTGTAACGTGGCGTCATGCGCCTGGCTTGAGCGCACCACGTTACATTAAAGGATAAAACTCGAGGGTCCGCGTCGAAGGGTCGTTCGATCGGGGGTGGGAGGGGGCCCGGCTGCGGTGACGGCAGGGCGGATCGGACGGCTAGGCAAGAGGACTAATATCCTACGCCGATGAGGCCGTCGACCCCCCGCTCCCCGCTAAGCGCCCGCTGAACACCTGATCGCCCCGGCGTGCGATCTGGATGGCCAGGTACCGTGGGAGGAGGCTATTTTTGTTTTGGTCCACCCGCTAGACGAGAGAGGATGACGGGGCAGGGAATTCCCGTGAGGCGGGAATTCCTTCGGCTAAATTCGACAAACCAATAACAATAGGACTCGGCAATCTTCGGATTTGCCGAATTTAATCTCTTTCCGGTAATCGACCGCTTAATACATGTGTGGATTTTGCGAACGATTACGGGTGCCGAACTTTGAGTTTTTTTTCCTTTGGTGCATTGACGACTCGGCCTGTTAATTTATGGATCTCTGGTGGTCGACGCGGTTTGTGCTTTTGGACTCGATTTTGGAACCGTTTTAACGGAATTAAGGGTGCAGGGTGACTGTGCGGTGTGTGAGGAGGTGCGGGCAGGAACGGAAGTGCGAACAGAGACGCCAGCCGAAGCCGAAGACCCCTCGCCCCGAAACGGCCCATTTGGTTTTTTTTGGAGATTCTTTTTGGATAAACCGCTTTACCGGTAAGTACCGCCGAAAATGGCCCTTCTTATTACACGTATTCCCCTCGGAGAAGTGCCACGACAGTCGTCTTCACGGAGCCCGAGCGGAGATCGGTGGTCCAGGCGTTCGGTACGCTGACCTGAGAAGATCTCCGCTAGGAAAGAGGTTCGCCCACCGAGCTTTGTAGGACCGCGAACCGCGCCGTAGTTATTCGCGAATCGTGGTAGGTCAAGCTAGGGACGGAGGGAAAGGTTGACCCTGCGGCCCTTACGGAGGGCCGCGCTCGCCGTTGGAAGTTATTGTACGCGTCAGAACGACTTGTACTGGCTCCGTTTTTTTTTATTTGAATAAACGGACGTTCCAACTTCAAACGGCGTTTTCATTGGCGTACCCCGAACTGTTCGATTCTCGTCGCCCCCACGGTCAGCTCTATCATTTCAACTAGCTGAGGCTGAGCAGCCGGGAGATCACGAGGAAGCGGCCATAGGAGGAACGTCGGTGCGGAGAGTCCGCACCTGGCGCCCAACACTCCGATTTAGTTCGGATTTCGGAGATTTTCGAATTTCAGCACGTTGGGAGCGGCCGTGGATTATTTGTCGGCGACGCCGTTGGATGGCGTACGTCACAATACATAAACAGTTAAAGTCATGGGACAATCACTCAGAAACCACGTAAGTTACACATATGAAAAGTCGAAAGATTTGTGTAGTTGTAACCTTCAAATATTAATTTCAATGTGATATTCGAAATCTGTCCTAAGCATGGATTTGTTATTACCCACGTAGAAAAAAAGAATTGGAAAAATTTGGCGTTTCCGAAATTGTGGCAAAATATTAAATTCTCTATACTTTAGGGAAAACACGAACAAACAATAGCTTGTAAAGTTTAAATGTATGGGATTTAATGTTTAGCCACACTTTCTGAAATGCCACACTTTTCCCATTACTTTTTTTTGTTCTACACACGTACGCACCCTAGGGAACAAGCGGTATCTGTTAGCAAGCCAAACTGAACTACACAGACGAATCAATTTCACCATCAAGACACGCGTATATTAGGCCTGGCCTGTTCTGTTTCGCAAATTACGTTTTGCCTTATCCTCGCTAGACAGTCAGCTTTCGTAACAAAAAACACAATTTTCTCCTCTTTATTTTTTAATTGTAAAAAACAAAATTTATAAAACAACTACATTTAAAGAATTTAATTAATTTTATTGTAACCGCCTATTCTCCTATCCACATCCTTTTTTTCTCAGGTTTGTTCTTTCTCCCGGTGTTCTATCCTTTCAGTTCGCAGGTACTTGGGAAGCTAATCCTTCGGATTTCGTACCAAGGACAGCATATCCACAATTTCCAGGTCCTTCCATTGCAAAACCCTTACCATGTACATCATATTCTTCAACCACTTCCCTTTACTGTGCAATCTTTACCCACTAATTTATATGCCTTTTATCCTCAGTCCTTGACTTTGTTGTCGAACCTCAAATTCAGCCTCTCTTCTCATGTTTCCTAGACTCGGACCAGCAGTCTTGTTATAACACCAGGTACTAGTTTCGTACATTTCAGAAGTCGTGTCAATCTTGCCTAATTGTAAGTCTCGCCACATGTATCAAACATACGATATACTAGATATCTTATATTAAAGTTACACACTGCCTGTACTAAAAACGTCTAGAATATTTAACACTTCAATACTTGGATGCGGTTATTTTGACTTCAACGATCACACTTTTCTATGTTTCTAGAGCGATGATGGCTACTGGCCCTATCCTATACTTCTCCAACCATACATTCTGATACCCCTGCCACAACGGCGTAGCACCGAATACCGTCAGATTGCGAGCATCGTTCCTGCATGAAAGACAGTGGTTGACAAGAGCTCACCAAAGAATTGGTGTATTACAATAAAGAGTGGAGCGAAGCCAACAATCAAGGTTAGTATTATACTGGAATTACCAGCTTATTTGTGTGATAAGAAAATGTAAATAAATAAAGCTCAATGAATTTTGTCCATATTCGAAAGTATATTGGAAAATACATTTTTTCTATATTGAATATATGTATATATATATTAGTCGAAAAATGGTATATATTGTATATAAATTCTAATACACCTGTCTACAATATACCAAAATATACTCGTTCATATATTTCTTTAATAAACCAAATGTTTAGTAAGCGTACCAAGGAACGACACTAGTACCTATATATTATACTATACAAGAAATTAAAATTTGTAAATGTAGAATTGAAGGCAGTCTGGACGAATGAGTATCATAAGACGGTTGAAATAAACGTGGGCAATAGTGAATAACTGTTTTAGGTATAATTAATCCCAGGCTCACCCATCCTGTCAAAACGGAAATATGAACGTGTTAGTAGTTAAAATATACTTGAAAGTATACATTGGGATGTTAAATTTTCGCATTACAAATTTCTGGATTAAAAACTAACTATCGATAAATGTCGCAAGATGTTCCAGCCAAGAACTCCAAGGTTCAAAAGATAATTGAGATGATGGGAATGATAACATACTAAGCGCTCGAAATGCCGTTAAACTATTGTCCATCCGAGACAGTTAAAAAATACCTGCGTCATCATTAGGCCAACAAATTTTCCGAATGAAATTTTTAGATTCGACCATTATTTTTCTAAAAAAAAATTAAAAACTGACAATTTTTTTTTTATAGAAAATTGATGTTTTATAAAACAACAATGTTCTCAAAACACAAGCGAGGACTACAAGCAGCGCCAATTAATGACAAAAATAATTTTTTAATAACTATTCAATAACAAATCAATGTCGCGCGAAAACCACGTTCCGTGAACTTCGACCAGCGGGCCGTCGTCGAAAAAATCTTGTTTGATGAAAGTTATTGCTCTTGAATTGTTCCGTAAGCTTTGAAAAAGTTTTCCTGCAAATTTTGGTAAAATCAGACTAAAATTGTGGAAATGGCAACAGGTTGAAGTGAAAACGATTTGACGCGCGACACATGTGGTGAGATAGCGCGAGAGTTTGGTGATGCGTCTTTGCCCGAATAGAACTGAACATCAGCACTATACGTTTTGTTGATGTCCGGTTCTACTCGCGTGTTTCAGAGCGCATATTTTAGCCTTTCGGGATTGCAATATTGCTGTTTTCGGCGATCGCCAGTGCATACGGATAGAGATAAGCATTTTTTTCAATGAAATATGAACAATGAGTCATTCTGTAATAATAGTTTATTGTAATTTTCCAAACATTCTAAACATTATACGTAAGTATAGAAACAAGGTAATGATATAGGCGCACCGTTCGGGAAAATCGGGGATTTTCGAGTTTAGTATGTCGTCAAATGTACCCGTAAAGTTAATTGTGAAATTGACAGGTTTTTCATCATACTTTGTAAATACATCAACAGTGCCATTTGGAAAATAATCAAATCTGACTGCTTTAGTGATCTGAAGTTCTTTTGGTATTTGACTTTTTTCTTTGCATTACTTCTTCAAAATCTTTCACTTTGTATTCTTTATCTCGAACGATTTCGAAAGACAGATTTCTGGCACGCTTAATCAATTCAACATAATCATCTTCAGTCCCTATTTTTTTAACTTTTTTTTTTTTTCCGTACGAGCCGAAATTTGCATCGCACTGGCAATATGAATGCCCCCTCACTGGGTAAATGTGCCGAATTTCGACTTGCAATTTTTGTGACAACAATGATAAAAAAATGAGCATATTATAATTCCTATTTTGTCCTCCGCACGCATCAGAGAAAAGTATTATTCTGTCGAAATAATCATCCTGAAACTCTTTCATTATCACGTATAACAAAAGATTTATAACAGTATTGCTTCCTTTTTTCAGATTGCCTTCAAGAAATGGTAACATGTAATTTTTTTTGCGCGATCTGTTCAAACTGTGTACATTAAATATGTACAACCACAATGATCTTAAATAAAACTGATCAGTACATGACAGTTTAGGCAGTGGAAGATTTTGTCCAAAATCAAAAACAAGAGCAAGTGAATTTGTTAATAACAACAAAGTTTGTCTCATTTGTTTATAATTATGCACGCTCAAAATGTGCTGCCTTAACTCCTCATTTTATGGAGTATTTTTGTAAACGTAACAAACACTGCAAACGTCTGTTTTTGGTTGCCTAAACGTAAAATTCACATTACGGTTAAAATATTTTATGTAACTAGAAATAGCTAAAGGGATCTCAATGTTACCTCTTACAGCTGCATAAAAATCGAGAAACAATTTATATAATTTAATCGCAGTCAAATGAGAGTCTTCAAAATATATTAGTGTTGAGTTTTACTTTGTATAATGAGGCTCAAAATGTGGCATTTTTTGGCAGTGCATTTGAATCAAGTTTTTGATATAATCTGTTAATACTACATGATGATTCGTATGTTTCCCTCTATTGTCTTTCAATGTTTCATCGGTGAGAATTTTTCGTTGAACTGATGCGAATCTTCTTATTCCTATATCTAGACATTTCTTCAAAAATTTTGGCAAACTAAACTATGAAGATCTTGCGAATGAAAATAATATTCCCAGTCAATACGTTGTTGCTTGCAATTTCGAGATGTCACGTTGAAAGGCTTCCGTTTCATTATGCCGCTCAAAAAAGTGTTTTGTGCTAGGTAATCACCCAGATTCCAAAATTTATTGTGAAATTCCAACTGTTGAGTGGCTTCAATTTTTCTGAAACATTCTTAGGTGCTGCATGATTCAACGGGTTTGAATGTTCTTCCCGGAATTATTTGTACATATCGTGATTTATAAGATTTACCCTGAAAAATTTGTATCATATCTACAGTAGTAATTATTACATAATTATTATGTAGGCATTAGGTTAATTTTTATATAAAACCATTTCATGCATTCCGTATTCAATCATTCTCGTATCCAGGGAATTCCACATAACAACATCAGGGAGCCAAAACCATATCGAACGAAGGAATTGATCACAAGTTACGCGAGGGACACTGGATGGACGTCAGAGACACCTGATGCCTCCACCCCGCGGTCGACCACCCCCGAATTGAGTAGGGTTTCGGTCAACTAGAAGACATCATCGTGGATCATATCGCCGTTTCGCAGTGCCGCCTGTATCGATGTTACGCGAAGGGCACATCGATGTACCAAAGATGAAGGGAGATCTGGAGCTACCCAAGCTTGAGCCACCATGAACTTCAACCACCCATCCGTCCCGACGCGGTCCGGACGAAAATCACTACCAGAAGAGAGCTGGACATCCTGCGCTACGGCAACGAGTTGTGAAAGACTTCTTGAAGTCTATATACGCTATGATTTCTCGCATAGCTCGTATAATAGTCTAATTTATCTAGACCGTCCTTCCGAATACCAAATGTTACCCAACACAGAAAGACTCCAGTTGTTATTATCGTTTCGTGTCTTTCTTATGAGGGATGTACCTAAATTTAAAGTCCAGCGGCGTGCTTCGTATCTTAGCACATAACGTGAAGATTGTCGAATACTTCTTCGATATCGATTGGTCCATAAGGACATTACTTTGTTAACTAGGAGGGCACTTGACGGGCGCGCAGGAGAGTATCCCCAGCACGAAATTCATTCTTTGTTTGTTAGCTGTCTTGGCCGGGTGTGCGTGCGTTTAAGCCGAATTGTTGTATTTTATCGAAATTTTGTACCGTTCACGGTAAGCGCTTCGCTGTCGTAAGAACGAAATATTTTCCGGATTCGTGGCTTTGGTAGATCTTTCTCGTTTCTTTCCTCCCGGCATCGGCCTAGGAGCAGACCGCGTATCGCTAGAAGGAAAAGATTTCGTGCCTTCGCAACTGAACATATCTTATTTCTCGATTATCTCTTTTCACGTCAGGATATTCATAATATATTTTTTGACTTTCTTATCACGAATATCTCTCCTATAATTTCCGTATCTATCGTATTATCTATTTCGTCATATTGTATCTTGTATTTTATCTTGTCTGATATTCGCTATATTTTGTTTCTTTATGTAAAGCGATATTTGCTATATTTTGTTATACTATCTACACTTTCCCATTCGCCATTTGTCTTCGTGTGTGCTGATAATTTTACGCAAACTGTGAAATAATTCTGTTCTTCTCAGGACGTTATGTCAATTTTTTATAAAATGTATAACGCTTGTTCTGACGTCGCAATCGAGTATAATTTTTGACAAGCATAAATTATTATCGAGCTCTCTCAGACGTCGAGACAGCATTTAACGAATTTAATATATCTTTCATTCCGTGTGTCTCGTTGGGTTTCAAACGAAATTTGAAATATATCGAAAAATTGTTTACGCTCAGGTCTGTACGAACCCGATAATAGTCTTTAAGGGAATATTCTGGTCTAGAATTTTGGAAAAATCAATTTTTTTGGCATATTCTTAAAGTTTAGACCTCTAAGAATATATCCTCCAGAGAAAGTTATCAATGTCATGGGAATTACTATTGGTCCTGAAGCTTTTACGTTCGCAACTAAACGGGACAATAGTCGACTTGAGCGTTCCGAGCAACGAACTTCTGATGCTTCTAAGAAAGCTAGAACTGCTCGTAAATCAGAACAAGCTTCTAAAAATATATATTTTGAAGTCGAAGAAGGCACACTCTATGAACCAGCAATCGCCAATTAATAAAATGTAAGTATAACGTACCATTGTATGATTTAGACTGCTTCGGCTGCCTGAAACTTTTGCTCAGAACTTTAAACGCGTTTTTCTGAAAAATACTTTTTTCAACATGGTTGACATAATATTTCAAGTTCTATTTAACCAATTTATGTGAAATATTGCACCAACCTTCAATATATAATCTTCTATCGCCCTGCCACTTTTGTATCACAATTATTTTTTTTACTATTTAAAAAAATTAAAAATCATGAAAAAAATGTGAGAAATACCTTTTCCAGAGAGCCGCCATTTTGCAAAAAAACTGTTTTTCTCTTAGGGTAAATTCCAATTAAACATCATGACCTTTTATTTCTACTAGCAGAATTCGAATGTAATGCACACAAACTCTTACTTAATGACTATTTTTTTACTGGTAATTTATCAAGATCTCAGTGCTTATCTTTGCTCATCATGTATTTCAATCAAACTTCAAGATGTTTCTGTTTTTTAGATCTTTGATAATATGTGATAATACGCATAGGAAAAAAGTATATAAGCTGATTTAATTTACACAATCATTTATCAATTAATTATACCTAACTTCATTATTGTGTATACAAATGAATATTGTGTACTAATTAACCTTTAAAGGACCGGAAAGCCTATATAACCGCTGGACCCACGATGGAAACTGTATATAAAGCGTCCCTAAATTGCCTTACTAACTGGGTACAGCGATGTTCTGGGAGCACCGCTGATCATGAAAATGACCTTCCTTTTGTTGAGAAGTGCTTAGTTTTCAAATTAGAGCCATTTATATTTGTCCAATCAGAGTCTGATATCGGCAGAAACGTAAGTACCTCTGATCTCTGATTTTTCTACCGTTGGGATTGTTTTTCGCTGTACATTGTGTTTCGAGATACACGCTGTTGTTTTCTGACGTTGAACGTGGGTTATGCAAATACTTTCTGAAATTTCAGACAAGCAGATTGCACGTCTCGAATTTCTTGTCATGTATCCCGTGTACTTACGGTGCAATTAAAATATATACATTTTTTATATGAATATCACACAGGCAAATAAGACTACGCCAAAGCTGATATTTACATATCTTGTTATTGTGAATGATTAATTGTAAATTTGAAGTGGATCTATCTATCTAAACTAATAGTTTTATCGTATTGAAACTTTAAACGCGATTATCTCGAAACTACATTTTCAAAAACTGCTCGTGCTGTAACTCAAAAAGTTATTGGTCGATCTGGCTGAAGTTTTTGGAGGATTCTGTCTATAACATTATCGGAAGGATGTACCTAAAGTTTTAAAGATATCGCGTAAATAAATTACTTTTTTTGGGGTAAAAATTGTCGAAAAAATAGTCGAAAATTTGAACATTTGATTAAAAAACCTACTTCATTTTTAATTTTATATTTTTTAATAGTTTTATAGGTTTATCCTTCCCCTGCACATGTCAGTAATCGAAAAAAAAATTTCTTTTTTTGTTTCAGATTAATTTAAAAAATATGACAAATGCAGCACTTTTCGATGCAACGGAAAAGACGTCTGAAGAAATATCTTACAGAGAGGCCATTTTAGTTTATAAAATAAAAAAAATGTTTTTCTACACTTCAAAGCTGTAATAAAATAATATCAAAATTTTAAAACGATGCGATTATTTTATCACCTTTAAAAAAATTCATAAAAAATAACTCATTTTCGGGCGTCTAAGTGATTTTTTCACCTTAAAACCTCACAAACTCCTAAGTTTGAGCTGGGAAGTAGGCGCAATATGTTGACTCTACTATGCACCCGTGTAGAAAATCAAACTAGGTATCAGCTACATAACACCAAGTTTACCTGTTTCCTGTACAAGATCTAGATACGAAAGCTAGCTAGCACCGCGTGCTATGTATAATTTCGCGGTATCCAGCCTTTGGATAGAAAAGCTATCTAAGAGTTGGACAGGATCTCTTCGTCCTGTAAACTTAGCTAGCGCTTGGTCAGCCTGAGAATAATAAAACTGTTGAGGTGCAAACTAGCTAGCATCAGGAAATAACGTAAAATAATAATTTGAAAAAGAGGTTAGAAAATGTTAAATGAGCACTGTCTATGACTAAATTATCGGTGATTGTCGGCGTTTATGTAATAACATTTACGTAAGTATAATTTTATTATATCAAATGCATGAAGTGAATTTCGTATCTTTGAAATTGTCACAAAATAATCCCTTACTTTGACGAAGTTGGTGACGAGATCGTTTTCTCAATATTTCTTTGACATCGGCTTTTACAGGACGGTGTCTTTTTACCCGCTCTCGATTTACAGATCGCTTTTTTTCTTCATCCATGATTCCAATCATTACACTGAAACTTCAAATTTAATAGTACTATATCACTCGATCTCGTAATAACTGTCACTATTTTAACACGCCACTTTTCTTATGAGTGCACAAGAACTGTGAAGGTAAGGTTAGGTCTTACCCGTGATCTCGCGCGCAAGGAGCGCTGAACAATATGTTTTAGTATAGTTGGATAGACTCGAAATGTCGTCGCGATCTATAGGTATGAGCTAGATAATTCACGTCTAGTCCCTTTACAGATAACTTAGAACAGGAAAACTAGATAGACTCTAGATGTGCCATCTATAGGTGAATTCTACTGAAATTATATCTAGCGTCTCTTCAGTTAACCTTGATCAAGAAAGCTAGCTATACACTCGGTGCAAACCAATAAACCCCTATGGTATTTCCATACGGGCACATACAGATTTCGGGCAACATTAATCCTCGTTGGCATTACAAAAGTAGTAACGTAAGACTGGTGCTGGGCCGACATTCCTACACCGACATTTACAGACCCTTCGAGAACGTTCGTATCCATGCTAAATTGACGTCGTTGAAACCCCGCGAATTCCTAGACTGACGTCATCGAGCTGACCTTGAACATTATCTTGTGAATCACGCCCCGGAAAAGCTTCTAGAACTTTCCATGATTCCCTCCCTCCCTGACCCTCCGTGCGTACAGCATACAGTTTGTACAACACAATAAATGAAAATAGCACTGAGTCAGAACGATGATAACAGAGTGATTGTTTCTGATACGATGGGTACCTTCCCGTGGGGTTATAAAATAAAAAAGTAAATAAAATTTCCTATTTCTAGAAGCCACCCTTAATGGGATAATCCAGGTAATCCTTGAGTTTGTGCGTCACCAGATCGATATTCTTCACTTGACTTATAATGAAAATTTCAGTTGTCGAATTTGGCGTGTACCCATTCTTGAAAATTTGTTTAAAGCTGTTGATTTTTACCTTGTCTCCAACTTTTAACTTTGATCGTTTAAGTATGCAACTGACTTTGAATTCTTATATACATATTGTAGTAGGTCCTTCTCGTTTAGAGCAGAAACATCTATCGACTTCATACCAACAGTGGAATGATTATTGTCATTGTAAGAACAATTTCGATTAATTATGCCACAATATATTGTATCTGCTATACCAATGACTGTAAGTCCAGGAGACTAGTATTCATCACATTAAGGATTAATGAAGGATACCCTAATATCACCGGTACCTGTTATATTTAACCTTATTGTATAATTGTAGTTTTTATATTCTCAGAATGTAGTTATAACTTGTGACATCAAACATCAGTGCACATTTAAATATACGGATGGATGAGCGAGTGAATGTGTACACCTTATTATTTTTTTAAGTGCATTCTCTTTATCATTTGTATTGCATCCTGTATTAAAATAACAGATTGAAATATTTATAACATATTATCTTTATTTTTCTCACATGTGTTATATTACAACAGTGTAATTCTTTGACATATAATAAATAAATGAATAATACAATATCCAGCCACAAGTGATGCCTCGCAAGCTATACTGAATTCACAGTTTATTTTTTAGAGAACGATTAAAAAGCTCGCAGATCGATGCCTTCAAATGATTGAACATCCGATGAAGGGTAATATCGTGTTTTGGCATTAGATCCTTGAATTCGAAATTTTTTAATTCTCGGCCTTCGTCAACATGCAATTTCTTCGGGATCCGAATCTGCACTAGTATAGATTTCATACTTGCTGTCACGTTTTTTAGCGTTCTTATTCATTATCGCCACAGCCTAATCATATTTTGAAAATATATCAATAACGGCTAGCAGATATTTGTAATCGTGGTTTTTTCTCGCAGACTCTGACATATCTACGAGATCCGCTTGTCAGGTATCATTCAGTCCATGGATATCAACGTATCGACATTGATAATTTCTCTTGGCAGTCTTATGCAATTCCTTCACCAACGATAATTTGTCCAATGTCCAATCCATTCTCCAATGCATTTAATCTGACGTCCAGGTGAGAAATGATCTCCGTGTAACGAATCGTGAATTATTAAATAATCGTTTTTAATTGACTAATGATGAACAAAGAACAAGGTTGATGTATGTATAATTACATAGTTATTGATATCTTCGTTTTCTGGAATCTAAGCGCTGACATAAATTTCCTGGAATCGAATTTAAGGTCGAACGAGCTACCGGAGAATAGCTGCCGTTTGGAATCTGCATGCGAGTCAAGGATGGAGGGAATCATGGAAAGTTCTAGAAGCTTCTCCAGGCCGCTACTCTGCGAGATAACCTTGAACGTTCAAACTAGCTTTTGGACAAGGGCTGCCGTCCGAAACCTGTACGGGGTTGGAGAGGGGGGAGAAAGAAAGACATCGAATGTTCTAGAAGCTTCTTTGGAGCTGATGGAGAAAGGGACGCCATAAAAATGTCGTACGAAAAGGCCACCGGCTCTGGGAACGATCCTGCACGATTTAGCATGGACACGAACCGTCAAAGATTCTAGAGGGTTCTAAAATCTTCTAGAAGTTTCTGGAAGTTTTTCAATGGCTCGCAATTTCTGAAAACCAACCCAAAATTCTAGGACTCGAATGCAAAATCCCTAAAATCACTTCAAAATTATTGAAATTGGCGGGCTCGATGAAATCAGTATAGGAAATGGCGGAGCAAAACGTCATCAATTTAGCATTGACATAAACGCTTTAAGAGTGTCAAATTGTCGCTAAATGTTGGTGCAGTAGTCTGTGTCCAGAACCCGCCTTGTTCTACTACTAAGAAGGCGTGTTTCGACACGTTAACCCTAGAAGGATAACCTACATAACTCTTATTCCCAAACCCTAAAATTTGGCAACGTATATTAGAAAAAGGTTATCTTTCTAGGGTTAAAGGAGCAGCGAAATCACCATACAGAATGCATTGTTACCGCTAGGAATTCACTCATTTTTAAGTCATGATTGTCCGCCTGCCTAAAATCTGTACAATTATACCGAATACATTTTTATTGTTCAAATTATTTCCGATCATTTTAGTTTTCTGATTACTTAAGAATTTCTATTATCAAATTTAATTAAAGTTTTCTCTCTTTTCGCAACATTCTACATAATTTTGATTGTTTACAACATTGTATGGGGTTTGTATTGTTTACAATATTGAATTACATCATTGTATGGGATTACGGATGTTTGGTCGAAAAGACATTTAATCGAAAATTAATTGAATTACTGCAACAAAAAAATGTTTTGGCCGATTTTAATTGGCTATCCAGAATCACAATGGGAACGTGTCAGATGTTATCTTAATTTATCACGGTAGGTATTACTGGCGTTCTAGATTACATGTCTAAATAGCTACGGCAAAATAACACGAAAGATGGCAAGAGGTTAGTAGTATGAGTGGGAATATGTATTTCGCCCTATCCTACCCTGACCTAGCTATTACTAAACCCATCACCGCAGCGTTCTCAGCGCGGTCGGTTGATTTATATTTAACCAAACACACCAGAATATTGTATCTTAAGGTATTACTACGGTAAACTCAAAACCGCGTGATCGAGCTGAAATTTGTTTTACGTCTAATTTGTATAGCAGTACATCTCTCTACAAATTTTTAACACGATTCACTCATCCATTTCCGAGTATTTCCGAGTTACAGTCAGGACTCGTAACATGTATTCCCTATACCTGGCCAATAAAACGCGCATGGTTTTTTTTATTGCATTTGACTCGTCCGCGTAATTCCGATGAAAAACTAGTATGTGGCAAAGGAAAAAATTAGGAATTTTTTAGATTTTTAGTCAGAACTTTTTACTCATAGGATTTATTGATAGACATGAAAGAATTCGATATTTATTACGAAATCTCTCGTACGACGGCTAACAAGAGAGCGTCGGTGTATATACGTATACACTACTACATCCACTGTGAGACCGTGCCCGATGCATATACCTTTTCGGTCCGTACTAATACCTTAATGTCTCATCCTAACCCTCCCCCCTGTCCGGGATACATTCATATATTCTCAACGATAAATTATATTAGAAATATTCTTCCGTAAGCCCAGATCTGTTTAATTGTAAGTCCCCACTGAAGGCCGTTATCGATAAGCGGAATGTGCAAAACGGTATCTGAGAAAACATCCCCAATTAAAACTTTCCTAATATTCCTTATCAGCCATTAATAGCAAGGTGGCTAAGAAAAGGTGGTTGGAGAGGTGGTAGATGAGGTTTCTGTGGTACGCATTAGCCTTAGAGGAAGTGTGAGATGAATTTGATATATGATAAATTATTGAAAGAGAGCACTTATTTCGCGTCTAAATTATTCTGCCGTTCGATTCTAACTGATTTTACAATGGTGATTTGACTTTGAAACGTCCTGAGTACATATACAGATAATAGACCAAGAGTAACAGCATTAGAGACGCGAGAAAGTCATTCTGACCGTGTAATAACACCTAACAATAGTGACTCGAGTTTACCAGTAGTTGAAAAACTAGTCGATTATTTGAGAGGTAGCAAGGTCAAAATTCCTTTGCCGAAATTTTCAGATGCTAATAATACAAATCCTCAACAATTTATTCAAAAGTTGAATCGATATTTTCGTGTAAAGGACATTCTCTGTGAAAGTAAATTCAATATTGTGGAAACATGTTTATCAGGAAGGACTCTCAGTTGGTTTATAATACAAAGAGAGAATTTCAGAAATTATCAGAACTTTGAATGCAAATTTGAATTAGAATTTTATTCTGTGCCAGTGCGGATACGTCTCAAAAACAGATGGCAAGAGAGAAGGTATCGGATATTAGATGGCAGTCTGTTAACTTATTTTTATGAGCAAGTCCGAGCTGCACAATAATTATCACCTAGAATAGGCCTATATGAAACACATTATACCATAGTAATTACCCATACGAGTCAGAGAAATATTGGCAACGGTTGATTATGCTGTTACGACAATCTTAGCCCAAGCATTGGAGCAGCTAGATAAATCACGGGAGTTATAAACTGAAAAGAATAGAAATTCAAATATCAGAAATCAAAATGAAAGTTCATCCAGATCAAATTTTAATCGCATTAGCGTAGAAAAAAACTACCAAATAACTAAACCCTATCATGATGCCCGTAATCAGTATACTGAGAGAAGTGGGGCTAATTACAATCGTAAAAGAACGGAACGTAGACAGCAGCAGATGATAGATTGTAAACAAGTAAATTTGTCTGACATGCGTTTTGCACCGCCAGTATTCAACTCAAAGGTTAATAATAATCAAAATCCAATACGGAATACTAATAATTTAAACTAGACATGCAGGGAGAGAAGTATTTTGCTAACTACAGCATGGCTCACGTTATCACAGCAAATATCAGATGTTAACATAGTGACAGCAAATACAATTGTTGTCGTTATAAAAAATATTTGTTATTGTAATATTTGCTAGGGAAACAAATATTATTTGCTGCAACAACATACAAAAAGTTTTGCATCCCTTAGCAACGGTTTTCTAGGAAAGCAAATATCATTTGCTGCAGAAACACCCTATAATGTGTACTACACCCTATAATGCTTCCGAATTATATACGTAAGACACGTATACAAAATTCTACCGTTTCAGAATTGGAATGCTAGGTTTTTGCATTTTGAGCGACTCACCTATACACTACAGATACCGCACAGGTACGAGCGTAAACCTCGAAGTTGTTATGATCAACTTTTGACAATTGTCGGGACATAATTGTCACATTGCTGTATTAGCTCGAATTGTTTAAGCTCTGACAGCAATCGCTATGTTATACTAACAAAAAAAATAATATTTAATAACAAAATTATTATTTGTTAGACGTATCACAAGAAATCTTGCCAAGTAATACCAGTTAAAAACTAAATCGGTAACTAGAGCAAATGCTTCGCTACGTCAGCAAATCGTTTGCTGCATTAGCAAATATTCCGTAACATAACATTTTTGTTTCTACTGCAAATTATTTTTACAGGAACAATATTTTTGCTGTAATATCATTCCGATTTGCTGTGATAACAGATCTAGGGTTAACAAATGCAAGTTTGCTGTAGTTACTAAAACATTTTCCTCCGTGTGGGTGCAATATACAGGGTGTTTTCTAAGCCCCGGACAAGAGACATACCGTTAGATCCGGCGTGAAAAAATAAAAATATTGGCGTCAACAAAATTCAAAACTTTTAATTAGTTTATTAATTATAAAAGATTAAAGTAAGGCAATCATAAACGCGTGAAAACTAGTGACTCCTCAGTCTCCGCCCATTCGGGACAGTCAATCATTTATTTTCCCACAAAAACAGTGACCGGTAGATACGTAAACGAATATAGTAACGTAAATAAACAAAAGAGTAACGCAAATAAACAAA
>JARQTB010000554.1:0-10688 GCA_030142455.1 Cephus pulcher
CCTTTTCTTTTGGTTACTTCTAAATTTTTGTTATCAAATTTAAAGGCCTCGCTAGCCACTACGGCCTACGTAACAACGCAAACGTTAGGTTGCCTTGCGGGTCTCACGGTGTAGCTCCTATTTCGCCTTTTCCTCTCTGTTTTGTGACGTGCATAAAGTACCACGTCACAAGGTATTTAGAATAGTGTGGTGGTGGGGGTTGAGAGTGGGATCAGAAGAATTCAAAATTTTTTCGAAATCATTTATAATACGTACGATTATTGTAATTTTACGTCTTAACTGAAAACCATGTGGAGACAAGCTTACCGTGTGCAAACTATAGAGATTACCTGTAGACCTGGCGATACTTCAGCTTAGAAGTTCGTAACATCGTTACATATCCTTCCCAAATAGAAGAGTGATAGGATCGGTACTCGTACCACAATTATAGCGTCTTCATAATCCTCACACCTAATAAAACACCCTTGCTGAAAAATTACGATATGCATCGTTCTGAAAACATTCCTTACTTTAAATTACCGACAATATTTCGGCTTCGAAGTTTGAAATGAAAAAAAAATTTAGTGATGAAACATTTTGGTCTCACGAGTAATTTTCTAATCAAAAATTATCTCTATAATTTGAAACATATTTCTTTTTTTAACTCGACACCGATAGCGAAACACCCGAGAACGAATTATCTTCGAGAACCAATCTCCGTTATCTTCGACCGTCTACCCTTCGCTTATGCATCCGCAAGCCAGGCGGGCGCCAGTCAATTATTTTTTCACCGAGAACTGACGAGCCGGTATAAACTGGGAGTTGGAGTGAAACAGGCCCAACTCCATCAAAATGAGAGCTTTGACGGAACCTATCAGAAGAGACGATAACTTAACGGATCCTGTCGATTTTTGGGAACACGTAAAATCGAGAAACGCAACCGTAGGTGCTGATATTTAGGGTCGAATAAAATCAGCAAACGTAACTGGATATACGAACGGGAGCGGACGGTTACGGAAATGTACGGCCGCTCAGGCTGGTAGGTTGAGGTAGAGAGGGTCGGAGTAAGAGTAAGGCAAATAGTGCGAGATACAGAGAGCAACAAATCGAGAACGTAACAGAACGAATCTGAACTATTAATTAAAATCCCTTTACCAGTTAATAAATTGTGAGTCCTCACCGGAGCTGGTGCAGCTAATCCGTGAAGGCCGACAATTATATCCAAAGGAACTCAGATGGACACTACACTAGTGCCTCCGGAACATTCATAGGAAATTCATAGAATTTCCTGGATATCGCGAGAGCAACGCGAGAACTATACGAACCAGAACTTGTTATACCGTATCGAAACACAGCTAGAAAAACCATCAACAGATAGCACGGGAACGAGAGCCAGTTTGTGACACCTTTTTTGCTTTATCTCAAACTGTAATTCGATTTCACTTGATCTATTTCATCCTCACTTTCCACAGTAGAATTTTTTTCCGAATAGAAAAATTATATATATCATCTGACTTAACATTTCTCAAAGATAGTAACACTTCACTCGTAGTTCTCCTACTTCGTCTGACGTGCCGAAAGGCCGTCAGCTTTATATATCTTATTTATAGAATTTTTAAAAGACGCAATAACCAAAGGATTGTTTTCTATATTTCACAATGGTATCGGCAATGCGTCTCCTTTGTTTCCATAATATTTAGCGGATGGAATGTGCCGTGTCGAAGCTTAACCATTCCGTCGCTTCTGACGTAAGCGCGTTACCAAATCTATGTTATGGTTTACAACGAAAGCTAATCAAGGTGGATATGTGATTATTACAAATTTTGTACAATTTGAAAATAATAGTAAAACACCTGGCAAAAGGAGTGCATCAACTGCGTATTCGCTATAACGCATAGTTTAATGATGATTATTGCATTTTTATCTTATTTTATTTAGCTGTGTTCATTATTTTAAATAACATAGCTGGATGATATTTCAATATGTAACATTAGATGAAATTATTAGTACATTTTGCAAATCAATTTTATTATGTTCCTAAATGCTCCTTCCCTTTATGTAATTATGGATTAATTACTTTGTTACGTCCGAACCAAAATGAAGGCCAATTTACCTATTCTGGTGCCTTTACCGAACCGTAATATATTATTCCTTTGCCCTGTTTTGAGTCAATGCTTGGGTGATACCCGATCTATCGGATAATCGCCGATTGCGATTATCGGGATTTCTCGCAGAGAACCATGGCTCTCGGCTTTTTTTTTTAATAATATAGTGCCAGTGCATGGCCGAGTGTGGGAAACCCCGAATGCTCTGTAGACACCCTCATAGAGTCGGGACGAGGCACCATGGAACTAGGCGGAAAGAACACGGCCAGCACTATTTGGATTTATTAATGGATTTATGAAACAGCTAGTTCCGGTAAGTACTGCGAGAGCGGTCTTATTTAGAGAATATCTCGCGCAAGAAGATAGCCGGAGCGGGAGTGGTGCGGACACACGAATGCCTAGGGTGGCTATCGACGTCAGAGAGCACACTCCCGTGGAAGAAAAAGCTCGTCTCCAACGAGATTTGCTAGGATCGCGAATCGCGCCATGAGGGGATTCACGGATTCGGTAGGCACACCGAAGTAGGGACAGGTCTTGGGCAGGCTAGCCACCACGACTCAGACTAGTCTTGAGCCGCCGTTGGGGAACAAACTGTACGCGACAGGATTTGTATTGTAAAATCCTCCGTTTATTTAATAGTAATAAACGAAACGGTATTCTACCCGCTGCATAGTCATTTCGGGCGCCTATCAGCCGACTCCAAAATTCTCTCTCGTCGTCCCCCCCCCATGGCCCCCTCTACCATTGTCAGTGTGGTAAGGCTTAGCCGCTGGGAAATGTGGAGAACGGCCGTGGTGAGGGATGGCGGTGCGGGGAAGTCGCACCTAGCATCCAACAACTAGATTTTCGGATTCTTTCTTCGATTTCAGCACGTTGGGAGCGGCCACGGATTATTTGTAGGCGACGCCGGTGGACGGCATACGTCACAATATATAAAACAAATGAAAACCGACACCAACTAAATAATCGAAAACCTAGAAAATTCTAACATCTACTATGATTTAACTAAATTTAAGAATTCCTTCACCAAATATAATAATTATAAATTGCTTATCTTGACGTTGAATGATTAAGATGAAAATGATGATGATGATGATGCCGATGATAAGAAATAAGATTAATTTCAAAAAAGGAAAATGAGAAAGCAACTTTAGATAAATCAAGTGAACACAATTTATTACAAATGCAAGCAAACCAAAAACTGAGCAACTAGTTCGGCTGATGAATCGGCAGTGAATGAGAGTGAGTCTTGGAGGATTTGGTGAATGTTAGTTAACGGGGGTAGATTTTTGGGGTAGGATTGAGGATTGTTACTATTCGTTCATCTAGAGAAATTTGTAGGAAAAGAGTATGTGGTGGTTAAGGAAATTACATCATTTGTACTGGAAATTTCGGCGGGGAGTTTTGCATGGGGGTAAAAGATTTACTAGGTCTAGATTGGCCAAGGATGATTTCTTCGGAGATAAGTAAGGAGTCTAGTGGCCTTCTCGAGTTAAAGTCGTAAAATCAGAACTATCCGCTTTCCGTGCACATGTACACTTGAGTGAAATCGGTAACGGTCAGGGCTATTGCCTAAGTATAATTTTTTATATATGTTGAGATAGAAATCGAATTTCTTGAGAAAGCCTCGCCGCTAGACGAGACCCCTGTTAAAGTACATAGACCGAAGGCTGTCCTAGGGTGCGTGCGCAGGATTATTGATTCCGGAGATTCCCACCACGTGGCGCGCAACAGGTAGCTCATTCTCTCGTGGAAGAGCTCAAAGGAAAGAGCTTGAGAGACATAGAGGGAACTCGTGGGATAACCGCTGGATCGAAAATATACTAAAGCGACATCAATAGAACGTTTCAGAGGATTGACCAATAATATAATACGAGGCCTGTAAAGTACATAAGTTCGAACATGGAGATAATAAACTGTAAGTAAACTTATAATTGATCAAATGCTATTATTTCTGCAATTTCCTTGGGTCATCCAATTCGAACTTCTTCTCTGATTGACTAGCTGTTGTACTTCGAACACTTCGTGGTAGTATTTATTAGTTTGTCTATAAACTAATTGGCGCTCAACGTAAAAGATAATTGTTTTAGAGACCTAGCAGCCAATGACTCAGACAGCGCTAGGTGAAGGTTTAATAAAAGTGTCAATTTTGGAAAGGAAAGAAAAAAGCCTGTCTCAATGTATCCTCTTGAAAAATTCATCTCAGTTTCCCTAAACCTGGTACTCATATAAGAGATAACTACTTCTAAGGGTTGCTACGTGCTAGAAACCAGACTTCACTGATTGGCCTTTTGATATTTAATTATCGACCGCGGATGGGGTACCTGATTTCTCACGCGGACGTAACAACTGATTACTACTGAATATTACATTTATGTTACAAAATTAGGTACATCTTTATGTACTTCTAAGGGAAATGGAATTATTAAATTTAAATGCCTTTCAGCACTTCAGGCAACGCAATGTATTTTTGTGATAACCGACGTCATTATGAAATCACATTTTAAATCTGTAAAGATGTATAACTATGTGTGATGCCCAGTTGCACACAAACCCAATTGGACACAAATGCGAACTTTTGTCTCCTGAGCGATATTCCATCATTAATTCGACGATATTGTAAGTTATCTTTATCTGACGGAGCCTTTTCAAACATTTAATGCTCTCTTCAGTCGGACTCGCTCGCTTCGCTCGTTCGCCGACGATATACTTATCCACTAACCTACCCGATGTAAACTACCCAACTCATGTAAAACCATATACAATATACTATAATAAGAAATCGTTCGTACCTAATGCTATGCCACCCATTTAAAAGGGTACAGAATTTGGAGTAAAAAGTAATTTGTGTCCAATTGGTCTGGGCGCCAGTGAGTCCTCCCCTATAACTATAATGAAGTCACGTTCATATCACATCAACATAAATTTCGTGTTCCTAGAATTTCTTGAACATAACATAATGAACAAAACACACACACACACACACACACACACACACACACACACACACACACACACAGCAAAAACAGTTTCTTGTAAAAAAAACTCGTTAAGTACAGGATTACTGTGAATTCCCCTTACTAAATATATCAAAATCACACCATAATGCCAAGTATTAGGTATTCAAATTAGTTCTCGGCCCCAAAATTTAATAAATGACGGCACCTCTTCAAATTTTAATTTTCTCTCCGCCGTAGGGTAATTTTAAAGCGCCATCCTTAAGCTTTAAAATGAGGTATAATAGTTGACAGTGTTCCTGATATAAGATCAAAAACAGTAATGAAAGTGATATCATTCAAAAAGCAACATTTTAAGCATTGTCTCCTTTTCGTGTTCCAACTGAAGAGAAATACTGCCTGGAAGGAACTGATTTGTTTTACCTTATATGAAAATGCTATGTTTTATAGTATGTGTAAAAAGTATTTCCAAAGGTTTAAGGATGGCAATTTCAATCTTCAGAAAAAAAATACGTTTTTCTCAAGCGAGATTCGACAGTTGCCTAAGAGATGGCGGAAATATTTAGAAAGTATAGGATTGTTTTAAAAGGTTAGCTAATTGTCTTTTTTTTGTAATCAAATATTAAAATTATGCAAAAAAGGCCTAGAATTAATTTGTACACGTAATAACATGAAATATTTATTACAAATATTTACAGGACGCAGCCATAGTGGAATAAATGAAGAGATCATCTGGATCAGCATCGGAATGGGAATTACAATAGCATTATTGATCACTATAGCACTGTGCTATATCGCACGTGAAAAGTGTCGAAAACGGCATGAAAATTATTTCAATACCTGACATTTGCTTCTGCCGCCTTCATGGGCGGCGCCACTAATGCCGCCAGCAGGGATTTTTACCAGCCGAACACAATCCAATAGCAGTCCACGGGTGTATTATATAACAGTTTAACATCAATCTAATGAACAATGGCATGTAAGTACATTGAAGAACAAAATCCATAATTACCCCCTATGATTCTTTTAATAAAATAATCAATAATTTACCAACACATTTCATGCCTTGTCCCTCGTAATTATAACGTATACTTTCAGAGTGGTGCGATTTCAACGCGACGAAATCTATCACAGGATGAGGTGGCAAAATTATGGACCAAGCATACAAAAAGTACTCTTCATTCACTTTCTAATATATCACAAACCCACACTGAGGAAAATAAAAATTTTATCTATCACTTCATTTCTTGATCAAATTATACTATGTTTTATTGAGCTGAATATGTAATATCATTGCACATCAAGTTTGCATTAATGTGAATTAACGATATGACTAAGCATATTACAATGAAATTTAGCTTGATACGATATAAGTAGATACAGGCAACTTGTGGCCGTCACAACAAACCACCACCACTGCCTCTACGAGTTCTAGAGCGCACCGTACTCCGAACCCCCCACACGGCATTATGACGACACCCCTCTCCCACGTGGCCGGCTTCCCCCTCCCCCTTCAAGGATGTGGTCGGCTCCCACTATGCGGACCTGGTCCTAAGGCCCGAAACCCCCCAGTAGCAGCGCCGTTGCATGTCCCCAGGGGCCTATCACGGTCGATAATTATGCAGTGACCCCCGGTCGGTAACATTTTTTAATTATCCTAAGGAGGTAAGTGTAGCCGGGATAAAGCAGAACTCGGTGGTTTGTAAGGAACATTATATATATTATAAAGCTGTCGGGTGTGATACATTTTCGATCATTAGCATATTGTGGACACGATGCACTACCTGCTTTAAGCCGTCACACGTGTCCTGGTTGATGGGTAAGGCCGGTTTTCCGATTCTACCAGGCTCCCGAGTCAGATGTATAATACCCGGGCCGTGCGACTGTATGAATGTTATGCTGTATACTGAAGCCATCCTCTAAACGATGATGTAATTGGGGGTTCAGATTGCCTCTGAAGAACGTCGTTATCTCAGCGAAGTGGTATTGAAAATCCTTCCAGGTATGCAGATCGAAGGTCAAAGTTGTATACGGACCGATTAAATCAATTGTCGGCGTCGTATAACGGCCGTTGTCAACGGTGACTGTAATGCGAAGATTAACATCGCACGAGCCATCCGTATGAAAGATAGTGATAAATCGCTGATACTTTAGCGAAAGATTCGCCATAATTTTTGACACTAACAATTCGATATACGTCCCACAACGGAAATTGGTTACTAACTGAAGTCTGTATAGAGGAGTACGCTTAATGTTTTACTCCTCCCCGCCCATCACCGCAGCCTATGATTGTCACTATTATTGACAACGTATGGGGAAATGGAGGTGGAGGAAACAAAAAAAAAAGAGAAATAGGTTTTTTTTTAAATATATTGTGACGTATTTTACGCGATCAAGCTTCACCCAAAAATGCAAGACTGACTGGTCACACAACTTACGCGAGTCCTACGCGTTCCAGGCAACCTAGGGACTACAAACTCTAACATAATATACCTACAGTATTTTTGGGCGCTAGGTTCCAAAATGTGAACCACGTATCAGTTCTGGGTAATTCTTCCGTTCGGGCCTTCCTTGGCTAACTCAGCTATGCGGAGGCCGCGAAAATCGGAACAATAGGTCGAAGAAGTCAAGACGATCACACGACACAAAATATAATTATGTTGCTACGATGTCCAATCAAAAGTTTAGTTTATTAAATAGACCGACGCCGCAAATGCAATAAATGAATAGAGCTAGAAAAAGAGAAATCATGTAAGAGAAATGGTGGTGAGATTGTGTGGGATTTTTTTGACTTTTGACGACTTGGCTGTTCCCTTGGACCTGATTTTGATTCTGGACGGACTGCGGCATGGAAGCAGTGAACGCGACAGGAAACAACGGGAAGAACGAAAAAGGATGGCCACCACTGAACGACGGAAAAGAAAGGCATTATGCACCGGAAGTTTTGGTAAGTGTAGTCAGATTACCATTCCGGGGCAGAGCCGCGAACGGGCGAGGGATGAAGCGCATCCGCCGGTGCATCGCGGCACAAGAAGTGGGGGGGCCGCGGCCACGTGCCCTCGCGATAGCAGATTCGAGCCGTCCACCATCAACAGAGACGACCTCCGCGACCGCGTGATTTGTTAAAATTTTATAGAGCCGCGCTGGTATAAACTGTAACGTTCCGTCCTTATACCCCTCTATCCTCTATCCTTTTTCCTTCCTAATAATTCATTCTCGATGATGGATACGTCAAGAGCCCCACATAAGAGCGCATAGCACACTGTGGATGTACATAATAATATCTGAGAGAACTCCTCACATTCTAGAATTCCTCAAAACTCCTATCAACCTCTCAAAGCGACGTCGATAAAGGAAAAGGGAAAATAGGACTTTTAAATTCATGTTATACAATTTGAGATTAGTCATAGCAACAGCTAGGAGGAAATAATATTAGGAAGTATTACCTTTAATATTCCAAGAATCCAAAATCCAGTCAAGCGACTGGAATCAACCCAAACAAGTGCCCAGGTGCTATCAGCCGCCATGTGCGAACACAATAGAAATACCAATAAGCCGGTAGTTGAAGAAACCGCTAATCCAATTATTCAAATCAAATAGTCAAAAAAAGATGATCAATCAAAATATAAAATCCTAAAAGCTACATTAATGCTTTAGGAGAATAAAAATCGTTATCCCCAATTGAATTAACGTATTCCTATCGAGGATATAAGCAGCGGCTTCCTCGATAGGAATTCTCTTTGTATTCGACTCCGTTCTAGGACACCGACTCCGATTAGATTCGTGTACACCGCAAGACGATAAGGAGCAGTAAAATTGTAGAAAATATAATTATCAAAAAGCTGTACTCCTTATAGCCACCCTCACGTTCCCCTCTACCATGTTTCATTAGAAGCTAGCGGCAAGAATTAGTCTGCGGATAGAATTTTAATCCTTTCGGTACGGAGGAGTTAGCCGCGGCTATACGCTCACGGTACGGGGAAGTTTTCCATAAGAGTGGTTGCGCGGCACGGCAGCGTAAATCGTGAAAACGTGTTTTGCGTCATTCATAGAAATCTCGAGCGTAATTGACACTAAACTTTTCATTCGGACCGCGACAGTCATAAATTTCTGCGACATAATTTTCCGAAGACGCCGGCAATCGGTGGCAGTAGTACCCAGAGAACGTTTCGTAGCCGCTGCAAATCGGCGGTAGTAGTACCCAGAGAATATTTCGTAGATGCCGCCAATAGGCGGCGGTAGTACCTGGAGAACGTTTCGTGGCTGCCGTCAATGGGCGGCAGTAGTACCGGAAGGGTTAAAGGCCCGGCGAATCGGGCTGATGCAAGGATACACCTGGCACCCAAGAGATCCGCGAAATGCAGCGTTGGGGTCATCGAAGTGACGTAGGCAGGAAAAGCGTTACAATTTATAGACATGACGCTGAAACTGGCAGACGGAGCCGCGCGGCGAGCAATAGGTTCTGAATGCGACTGTACGCGCCCCAATACTGCTAATGCACACGGCAAGCCGGGCATTGGGCCCCCCACTTCTGCTGCCGAATGCGACGGGCTAGCTCGTAACTGCAGGGTAGCAAATTGCCAAATAACTATACATTATTATTATTGAATTTTTGTCAAGGGGATAAACCATAGTGCATTGTACTCTTTTTGGTTTTTAAAATACTAGTGCAAATTTGAGAATTCCTGCTAAAAAAATTACAAACTTGTCACCGTACCGAGCGTAGCTCGTATACTGAACAAGTATATTGTTTAGAATAAAAATAATTAAAGGCCGTCAACGGGAAAAATCATAATACGTTCTATTCGTCTGGGTGTACAGAATATTCGTGAAAATTCACGAGTGCCTGAGATTATGGGTGTAAAAGTTGTAAGCAGTTTTTTATGTCTGTCTATTGTAGTAAGCCCACGCACGTACAGATCTGTGCAACTCATTGTCACTACTACTTTCACACGCATCGTCACAGAGTTTCATAGATTTACACAAGTGGGTGTACAGAATATTCGTTTAAATTCACAGGATCCTAAGATTATGAGCGTAAAAGTTATACACAGTTTTTTAAGTGTGGCTATTATAGTAGATGCGTGTGTAAATATCTCTGAGGGTGTTTAGGCGAGATAAGGGACTGACATAAATTTTGTTTTGATGTTCTTCGTGCTTTGTGTTCTTATAAGGCCCTCCTTTAACCCCTACTGCCGTAATCCTCGCTGCTTAAAAACACTGTGTCTTGGGCCTTTGCTTACGCACCAATGCACGTAGCAAGTTTCCGGATAAGTGTCATTCTGTGGTTACGTTTTGACGAGTGAAGACCATCAAGAACGTGTTCTGTGAAAATGTTTTTTTAAACAATATTACATATGACTGATATTATTAAAATGTGTTGCAATTATTGTTTTGTATTGAGTTCACGAAAATATTTGTAGGCCTGCTTTTGTACTATTATGATTCTGATAGTGAAATAATTTTAAAACATCAGAGAATATATTTTGGAAAACAACATGAAGAAGTTGTTAAATATGCCAAAGAATAGTACGAGGGATGTGGGTGATGCCACAATGTGACGTGAATTTCGGAAATTCAGTCACAAAGTTCGCTAGGAGTAGGGAAAAGACACCATCCACCTGCAACGATCCTCCAAACGTCGGTC
>JARQTB010000557.1:9363-24373 GCA_030142455.1 Cephus pulcher
CATGGAACCTTTTTAAGGAGTTATGCGCGAATATTAGGCAGGCAAGGCTCTTTAGGTTTTCTAGCGGGTAACAAATCTCTGTCTATCTAGATCGCTCGTTGTGGCGATGGTACACACTGAACGCGGGGAAGTACGCTCTGGGGAACTGTATGAAAGATGGATCGCTGTATGGCGTCAACGGGGTAAATTATAAAAACAATTCGCTCTCGAGCTTGTGACAAACGCCTGTGTAGACATACGGTCTGACGGTTGCGATATTCCAGAAATTGATAGATTTCAAAGGTACCTTGCTCCGAAGGGTATAGCCATTATTGTTTACGAGTTCGACAGTATAGGCAGCGGTGAGAAACCACTGTACGACGGATCGCAGATAGTCGATAGCGCGTACGGTTCAGGAAAACCACGGACACTTGTTCCTAGCCACCACGTCACATATATCTCTGTTTGTCTTTCTAACGCTGTTTTACGAGGACGGATAATCGAAAAATCTATCTCATTCCCACTACTAAAAGTCGCGTTAACTCCTTCTCGTTTCATGGTGGGGTACTAGCTGTCCTCGTCATAGAGCGTTAGTCTGAGAGAAAGAGAGCAAGACCGTGCGCCCGGACGCGAGCAGTTCCCCACCAAGCTCCCTATTGCGCATAAGGGCCCTTGTTGGCGTCTCGCTTACACTCGTGCTGTGCAACAAGGACGCACCGAGCATCACTCTGGCATCTCGCTCGCATCGTAGCGCTTCCTGGGTTGCACGCACAGGCCAAGATACGCGAGCAGGCGCCGCCCAAGCTCTTTTGTTACCTCACCGCACGGCGTCAACCGTTGTCACCATTATTGTGGTTCAGTGTACACAAACGTTGTTATAGCCACGCACACCACGACTCAGGCTCGACTGAAATTGTACGACTTCCTCGAGGTATTAGATAGACGCGTTCTATATTACGACACCGACTCGTGTATATACTGTAACACCTTTTCCCGGATCGCCTAAGATACTAGATTAAAGATAACCAGATCCGGAGATAAGGGAGTACCTTCGCTCGACCGGTTCAATATCTTCGAATACGTAAGCGACACACAAACCTGAGAGGTGTGCCGATGGGCGCCAAGCATCCAGTGATGCTACGAAGAATTGATAATGAACTGCACCGAGATAGCGATAGGTAACAAACATCCGACGATACTAGGACCGATGCGTCCCGGAAGTTCGACTAGTTCAGCCCCGATAGGTATAGGAGAGGGGTAGGGTACTTAGGAAGTAAGAGCCGTAAGCCAGATTTATGTAACCAAAAACTTAATACTTTATTGCACCTGGCAATTCACCATATAACGAAAAATCAAAACCCGACAAAGATATGAGAGGCTACCAGAGGTAGTCGTGGTATTACTCAATTATCGCAGGTATCGAAAATGGCCCACAAGGTAGCTTATAGCCCTGCCAGGTAATGAGCGTAGGTAATAGTAAGCGAGTTTAACTCCGAGAAATATCCGGTCAAGTATGCGTCTTTTGTCGTTCGCAGGTCAAATATCTCGGCTTTATGGTCAATGAGAACGGTCTGCAAATTGATCCGGAGAAAATCCAGCCTATACTCGAGTACCCCGCACCACAGAACCTTAAGCAATTACGTAGGCTCATAGGGATGGCGTCTTGGTACTGTAGGTTCCTTCCGGAACTCGCCTCAGTTGATGCGCCCGTAAAACTTCTATTGTAAAAAGGGAAAGAGTGGGAATGGGGGGAAAATCAAGAGGGCCTTAGAAGGATAAAATCCGCCTTGACTTCCGCGCCGACACTTGCTTGTCCTGATTTTTCGCTCCCGTTCACGTTACAAACGGATGCTAGTGACATAGGGCTGGGTGTAGTGCTGACACAACAACAGAACGATACCGAACATGTAATTGCATACGCGAGTCGTACGCTTACCCCCGCGGAACATAAATATTCGGCTACCGAAAAAGAATGTCTCGTTGTCGTATGGGGGATAAAGAAATTTAGATGTTACCTTGAAGGATATTCCTTCACCGTTATTTCCGACCATAGTAGCCTCCGTTGGTTACATAATTTGAAGAATCCCGTAGGGCGCTTAGCCCGATGGGCATTCGAATTGCTTGAATACAATTATGCTATCGTTCATAGAAAAGGCGCGCTTCAACACGTTCCCGACTCGCTTTCGCCAATGTTTGAGACTCCGATAGCTGCTACCGAGGAAAAGGACGTAAACCTGTCCGATGACGAATGGTATGATCGTCGTGTAAAGCTAGTTCGCGAATTTCCGTCTCGTTTTCCGAATTGGACCTTAGAGGATGATCGTTTGTATTATCATCGTCCCGCTTCCGTTTACAATGAACTACTCGAAGATTTAAATGCTTGGAAGTTAGTTTTGCCGCTCCCTTTAAGAACGCGTGCCATTGCAGAAACCCACGCGAAGACTCAAGGTGGACATCTTGGTATTGAAAAGACATACTCCCGTTTGGCTAGGACTTATTATTGGCACACCATGCATTCCGATGTCGTCAAATGTGTTAGGTCGTGCGATTGCTGCCAACGCTGTAAACCGGATCAAATGACCCCCGCTGGTCTCATGGGCCGACGCGTTGTAGAAACTCCTTGGGCTGTCGTAGCTGCTGATATTATGGGTCCCTTTCCGTTCAGCAAATCTGGCACCGTTTACTTACTAGTTTTCGAAGATCTTTTTACTAGGTGGGTAGAGTGTCGGGCCTTGAGAAAAGCCAATGGACCGGCTATATGTACCGCTTTTGAGGAACTGATCTTAGCTCGATGGGGTACACCCGAAGTGTGCTTACCGATAACGGTACCGAATTCGTCAACAAGACCGTGAAAGAACTTTCGGGAAAATACGGGATTACTCACAGCATTGTACCTCCGTACCACGCGCAAGCTAATCCGGTGGAACGTGTCAACCGCGTTTTAAAAACTATGATTGCTTTCCTCGGACAGGATCACCGAGAATGGGATAAACATCTCCCCGATTTCTGCCTCGCGATTAATACGGCTATTCACTCCTCTACGGGATTTACTCCCGCTTTTCTGAACTATGGGCGGGAATTGCAAACAACGAACACGTTACGGAAAGAACTCGAACCTCCGGTTAACCTCAACCCACAGGACCCTAAGCAATGGGCTAATCGCCTCCAACGACTGGAGCTAATCCGCGACCTAGTGAGGAAAAATGTAGACTCCGCTCAAACCAAACAGGCTAAATATTATGACCGTCATCATCGTGACTCGAAGTTCGAACTAGGTGATCAAGTTCTCAAGCGCCAGAATCTATTCTCGTCAGCCGCGCTACGCATATCTGCTAAACTGGCTCCTAAATTCTCCGGGCCTTTTACTATTTCTAAAATCTTATCCGCAGTTGTCTACGAATTAAGTGATGACAAAGGTAAATCAATTGGAAAGTGCCATATCAAAAACCTCAAGCGATATAATCCTACTACCTGAATGTATTCACCACTACACGCCTGTGCTTTCGCTTTCATTGCCTTATACTAATCTTGTGCATGGCCTGCTTTCTTTTTTTTTAATCACTTTTATAGATTGACTTCTTCGCCGCTCTCTTCTATTGTGTCTCTCTCTCGTGTGGTGCCGTTAATCGTCATCCTTTTTCCTTGCCTCCTCTTATCGTTCCGCTCTCTTTATCTCTTTCCGTTCCGTCCTGCATTCCCCTCCTCGGGAGTTGTCGGCTGGGGAAAGTAGCAAGATGGAAACCCTCGGCTGGATACGGCGCATGGTTGAGCAGGCCCGCGCCAAGGAGGCTCTGTACCGAGGCATGGCTGCCCTCTTTGAGAGTCATCTACGAGACCTAGACGATCGGTCCTCCAAGTGGCTACCGCGGAGCCCGCCGACGCGGAGGTAGCACCCTCGCCGTCAGTCCCGCTGAGACGACCCAGCCCGCCTACTGAGGTCGCTATCAAGTCTCAGGGGTCACGGAAGGTGACGTTGCCTTCCCTACCACCGGGGCCCTTCGATCCCGAACCCTCGGCGCGCTTCACGATGGTGGAGGCGCGAGAATACCGGGCCCTGCAGGCCGCCCAGTGGCTAGGGGCTGTCACGCTACGACCGCCGACGGAGTGTCGTCGCAAACCCAGGGGCCGGGGACGGAGCCGCATTCAACCAGCCGAAACTCCGCCTGGTCGAGCGGGCAATCAGACGCCGACTCTGACTGCCTCTCCACCCGTTCTCCAGCTTCCTCCTCCAGAAGCGTTTCGGTTCCAGGAGAACTTCTCCAAAGTGCCGGGAAGTCCTCCGATGCCTCCCTATCGAGAGGCTGGCCCTCCCCGCAATCCCCACACTACTCCTCCAGATCCTATGGAGTGCGCCCGCGCCCCCGCTCGGGGTACGCGGCCCGGCAACCCTAAGGCCTGCTGGAGCTGTTGGGTTCCAGACCACAGATACCCTAACTGCCCAAAGCCGCGGAACTGGTTCTGCTATGGCTGCGGGGTCTGGAGCCTCACCCTAAGAGGGACCGTCCCCCTACCCGCAACCTACCCGCGGTAACGCCGCCCCTTAGTCGTGCTATTAATCGAGTTAACTAAGACCTAATATCGAGTCTCGACCAGAGTTCTGTTTGGGTGCATATTAGTTCCGACTAGCACCAATGAGGATGATACCGTTCGCCTACTTAAACTCGAAGTTCGTTTTCCGTCATCACTTCTATTTTGTCTTTCTTAAATTTCAAAAGTCCCGTCTGGAGTTCACGTTCTCTTGCTTTATGAAGTATATCGGCGATTCCAAAAGCTTTTCTCTTTTTCTTTTCTCGCATACGAATGTTGGGAAACCTCCCTGGCACCGTCGACCTTTCGCGGTAGATTTCTTTTCTGGATCTCCGGTAACGCAAGGTCTCGTCACCAGTACGGCTTCCGCTAGGGAAGGGGGAGTTGTGACGTGAATTTCGGAAATTCAGTCACAAAGATTGTTAGGAGTAGGGGGAAGAGACACCATCCACCTGCAAAGATCCTCCAAACGTCAGTCAACCGACATTCCAAAGACGGCTTTGCTTGTTTCGCCTATCGTTCATGCACTCTGTTTCCGCCTACGTCCTTACTGCTTATTTCTATTCCGTCTTTCTGCTTTTTCGTTTTTTTATTTTTATTTTTGAGCTTTCCTATTCGCACTCGCCTACTTTCTTTACCGTCCTGGGCCAATCTACGTCAACACCACGAGCACGAGGCTGACCGCCAAAGAGATTTCCTGAGCTACCGGACGAGCGCTCGACAGAGACTGGACCAAACTGCTGTTCGTTCCGGAGGACTTCCGTGGAGCCAGGGAGACCCGGGATAGGATCCCTCTAATACTTCTGCCGGCCGCCCATACGGACCGCCAAAAAGGGCCTTCGCCACTCGTGCCGTCGATAGGAGGTAAGGATAATCCTCCATCGTGCCGCCCAGTCGCCGAATATTCCCTGGCGCTCCTGTTATCAGTGGCCCCCGAAGAAGAAACCAGGGCCTACGCTTCGCTGGATCCTGCTGCTCGCACTGAGGACTCACGATCGGCCGCTCTAAGGGTTCCCGCGCTCAGCTCGGCCCGCTCCGCCTATCTTCGGACTCGAGCCGCCTAATGCTTCGTCTCTGGCTACCGTCAAGCGTTAGATTTACCTATTTCGTATTATTATATTTTGCTATCGCTCTACCGTGCGAATTAGGAATTATTAATTTATGGAGGGGGGCCCTTAGGGCTCTTTCTCTAGCGACGAATTCCGGCTCGTTCACTTACGTTTGGAGCGTCTTAGCATGTGGTTAATTTCGAAAAACAGTAGTACAGTGAACCGAGGAATCCGATTAAGAAACTAACCGATATCGAGTAGAACATACGTTATCTTGAAGGAAGGAAGGACGTCCGAGGACCGATTTCCTCAATTCCGTATCTTAGCGATTTGGTGAGCACCTTTCGTTACCTTGATTGTGGAGATTTGGCGAATTTAAGTGAAGTAATCCCGTCTAGGCCCTTTGTTTCGACGGCAAATTTTCTCGCTTACCGGGACTGAATGTCGTTCCAGTCCCTCTAAGTAAAAGGACGATAGTGCCGGATACCGTTATCTTCTTTAGCTTTTTCTTTTATTATCGTAGAGTATCTATTATATCGAATATATTGTAATTAATCTCGCTTTGCTGTAATTTAGTGCTTTGGAATTGTCGAATATTTTATAAGTTACCGAGTCTCTTCTCAACCACGTGGAAATACCTAGGGCCCTGGCGTCTCCGGCTTGGCCGTTTTCTTGTAGAGTCTGCCTGCTTGTACTAAGTAAATATCTTTTTGGGTTTTCTATCTTTTCCGGCGTTATAAGTCGCTTTATTATATTGCATTTTGACTCTAAATAATTCTTTTATCTGCCTTATATGGTTCATGTATTTTTCGCGGTGGTTATAAGGAATGGCATCCTCCTCTTTATTTAATTAATATTTCAATTTCTGGAAATTCGTAGTTACCGTCTTGGTGTAATGTTTTCGATACCTTACGCTGCTGGTCGAGCATAGAGTCACCTCTTTTTTTTGTGCGTACTCGCCTGAGGCGGGAATAAAGGACGCACTGACTATCAGTGGCGTACTTAGTATTAATTTATTTTTGCCGATTAAACTCTTGTGATAATTTTCTGAGAGCTTGCCATTTCTTTTGACTATTGTATATTACTCGTACCATCTATGTTAATTTATTTGTGTGTATTTTATATCTGTGTGTCAATCGCCATATTTATGTCGCCTATTGTCCGACTCTTTCCAATTGTCGGGAAATTTTGCGAGTGAACTTGTTCCGTGTTTTCATACCGATACGAATTTAAACCGTTGTTCTCTCGTGTATTTCGTAGTTTCCTCTTTATTGAAATATCGTCTAACGTATCTTGTGCGCCGGCGCTGATTCGTCCCGCTACCGTCTCGTATCGCCACAGGGCCGTAGTCCCTCGCTAATTCCGCGTTTCGTTATAAGAATTTTAGTTTATATAAAATCCCTCAAGAGCCTTTCGCTTTGTTCTATTATTTTAAGGATTTTGTTATCTGATTTCGCGTTCGCACCTTAGTGAATCTCACTAAAAATTTATTTGATCTTTTCTGCTTTCAATACGCTGTAGTTTGTTGTATGGCTTGCATGCCGCTTTTCGCTTTCTTTAATATAGCTTCGGTGCGTTAAACCTACTTATTTTTCTCTGCTATCTTTCTTTTACCTATTCTCTTTATCGCATGTATATTCCTTCTCCCGTCTAGCCTCTTGAACGCCACGACGTTCTCCCAGGTGAGCTAGCCTCTGAACCGGGTATAATTTTTGGAGTTTTCGTTGACCGCTTGATTCTCTCTCTCCCTCTCGCTTTTATTTCTACCTTTCTTTCGTATCTTGGCGGTGTCGTCGTTTTCGTGTCTAGTTCGTTTTCCCTATTTGGCGGTGTCGCCATTTGTGACTTTGTGCTTTTACGTTCTTGGCGGAGTCGCCGTTTACTATCTTTTCTCTTTTCTATCCTGGCGGAGTCGCCGTTTCTCGATCTTTCTCTCTTCTATCTTGGCGGAGTCGCCGATTACCTATCTTTCTCTTTGTATCTTGGCGGTGTCGCCGTTTATCGAGCTTTCTTTCTATTTTGGCGGAATCGCCGTTTACCTATCTGTCTCTTTTCTTCTTGGCAGAGTTGCCGTTTATTATTAGTTCCCTTTTCTATCTTGGCGGAATCACCGTTCCTATCGTTCCACCTCTCTTCCCTTGGCGGTGTCGCCTTACCTGTTTCCTTTTCCCTTTCATTATCCGGAGCTTTCCCGCGTCTTCATAAGGATTTCTAAGATCTCGATCTCGAGACCACCTGGCGCCCAACCCTATTTAGTTTATCGCGTATCGGATTTGATGAATATCGAAATTTCTTGAGAGAGAATCGTACGGCGTTTTGTGTACGGTTCCCTACTTTCCGAATACCTTTTATCGTCTATCTAATTTGGTATTACAATTTTGTTTTTGGGGAATAACGTCGCAGAATGTATCAATAACATTTTCTCAGACATAGCCGTTCATAAAATATTTGAGTCGAAACACAGGTACAAGAGATGCTTGAAGTAAAGAGTCTCGGTGGGCCGTGCCCTGTACGCCGGGTTGCCTGTACTTGATGCGAGACTAGACCGAGTCTCTTGATAATAATAGAGTATACAACTATAGTAAGTATGGCATGCTTTCGGTACATACTATCGATAATATACTATATGCACTAACTGAGCAGATGATAGCAATGAAACACTGATAATAAGAATAAGGTAAATAATGACTAACTACTATATAACTTGTAACGCATTTCCTGACCTACGTTCTATCTCTGACCCCAACGTGGCATTCCGCTGATTCCTTGGGCGCCAGGTGCATCCTTGCATTAGCTCGACTCGTCGGGCCTTTAATTTCTGATCCGCGGCACATCAACTCCGGGAGTCTTCTCGACCGGATCTTCCCGTTAGCTCATAATCTGACATGGTAGAGGGGAACGTGAGGGCGGCGAGTATCTGCAGGAATCAGCCGGCTTCTTTGGCAGTAACTACACGGTAGGATTTAATTCCAACAATGGCCCTTTATTTTGCCTAGGTAAACGAGTACAGTCGGGTGATGTATACGAGCGCGGCTCTATACAATTATAATACACCACGCGGTCGCGGAGGTCATCTCTGTTGACGGTGGACGGTTCGAATCTGCAACCACCAGGACACGTGGCGAGGCCCGCGGCCCCCCACTCCGCGTGCCAAGATGCACCGGCGGATGCGCTTCATCCCCGGCCGGTGCGCTGCATGGCTTCGGGGCGGTTGTCTAAAACTGCACTTACCGAATCGTCGCTCGGGTGGTGGTGGTTGGCAATCTTCCTCCGGCTTCTCTTTCTCTCAATTCTACTTGGTCCACACCACAGTCTGTTCCGAATCGCCGTCCGGGAAAAAGCCATGTTGCCTAACAGGTCGTGCAAATCTCACACACTCTCACCACACTCAAACCAGAAAAATCGCGATACCTTATCCGCCGATTTTCGGTATTCCCGTTCCGCGGTTCACAACGAAGTGGCCCCCCTTTCGGCCCCCGGTCCGAGGATTCCCGAAGAGTCCCGAGTTCACCCGAACTCGTGCATTTGCTCTCGCCTCGGTCTGCTCTTCGCTTTTCAGCGCTCACCGCCCGCCAGTCTCCGAGCGGCGCCGATCTTACCCGAGCCCGCCCGATTTTCGGGCTCGGCGGTGCCGTTTTCTCTCCCCGGCTTCCCCTTGCCACGAACCTCTGTCGTCATAGGCATTCTCTTGGCGGCTTTCGTCGGCGACACGGCTCTCCGTGCCCCTATGCTTTAATGTAACTGGCCGTCCCACGGACGCCACGTTACAAACTTAATACTAGTTGTACTGATAAGTGTAACCACACTTATTGTTCCACAATTATATGATCACGTAGTCGTGTGCGGAACGTGGATTTAGAGGGAGATTCCCTAATCGCGGTTGGCAAAGAATTCCAGAACAAAGCTCCACCAACATGAACAGCATGTTTGTAACACTCGATACGATGAATAGGCACGATAAGGTCATCGTTCCTACGTCTGGATTCGCGAGATAAGTACGTGAAAGGTGAAGTGACAAGTGCCGATCTAAGATACGTACGACTACCGCTATGTAAAAATTTATAAATAAGGTTGCCAAGCAGAAAAAGTCGCCTTTGCCTAATTTTTAGCCAATTTAGCTGACGACAATAAGGCGTAACGTGTTCATCTCTGCGCATGTCAAAGATAAAACGCACGCATGAGTTTAACGCCGCTTGCACCTTTTGTGTTAGTCCACTGGAATAGCAGCCGTACACCAGTAAACAGTAATCGATAATAGGAAAGATAAGAACTGTCACAAGTGATATCCTGAGACTAACATTCAGGGTAGCGCAATTTGTCTTCAGCACGCACAGCGTCTTGTTTATCCTTCTACATACCTCCTGCATATGCTCAGTCCAAGTGAGAATATTATCTATTTCGACTTCAAGACAACGCATACATGATACGAAGGGAATGGTTTTAGAATCAACGCGCAAACATGGTACCAATTCTATATTTAACTTACTTAGATACCTAGATGAATTGGCAATCATAGAGTGCATCTTCGAGGGATTTAAACTAAGATAGTTTAAAGCAGCACATTGAGTGATTGCATTTATGTTATTCTTCACCATCAAGAGGGCATCCATCAGACCATTGGGTTTACAGTGTAAGTAAATAAGTAAGTCATCAGCATAGATGGAGTGTGAACAATTTGAGATGACACTTGGTAAATCTTTCAGATACAACGCGAATAGGAAGGGACCCTAAATCGAACCTTGAGGTACCTTCGAAGAAGCCCTAAGGAAGGAGGATGAGACTCCATCTAATATCATCAATATAACTATTATGTTCCTTTTATTGAATATTTGTCCATGTTACAGTTTTTAATTATGTTTAGAAAATTTCGGACAACGCTAGTAGGAAGTTATAAGATTTATATGTATTTTGAAAACTTAATTTAGCAATTTAAATATTATAGATACAGATTAAATTAGAGAGATATGTATTATAATAATACTAATTTTATTTCTCACCGTACTTTTACAAAAGATTTTGGCGTTAACATCTTAAATTGTAGGTACTACATGCTGCATCCTTGCATGTTTTTATTTTCCCATTTATTCCTAACTATGTCAATTATTTCCATATAATCTTAAAGAGAAAAATATTAAAAGGTTAAGGGTTTTAACATTAAAGTACAAATATAACATTGTAAATTTGTGTACATTTAATTCAATTTAAGTACTGAGTTTATTAAATTTCTCAAACTATTTCATATAAATTTCTAAATATTTCTTACAGTAAAAATTCATAGTTCTAGATATGTAAATTAATAAAACATGCATTCGAACGTTTTTTCATATATTATTCTGATAACGTGTTAAAAATTTAAAGTGTAAGACATATTGCAAGACTTTTAGGTTTATAGTACGAAGAAAAGACTTTCGAAAGTTAGAAATTTTGCACCACCATCTGACAGAGTTTTTTAATGATAAGAACTATTGTACAAATAGAAATTATGGTCTCAGTAATAAAAAGGATATTACACCAGAAAATTGTGATAGAGTCGCATAAATCGGCGTCAAATGAGAAAGTTTAGTCACATTGAAACAAATTATATACAATTTTGAGATATATTAGACATTATTTTTTTTTTGAAAATACTGTCCAATATCCGTAAAAGTTTTGTCCTTAGTTTCCGGAAGAAAAAAGTATAACAGGCAAGTGCCGATGAGAGTGGTGAGGCCGAAAATGAAAAATGTGCAAGGAGATCCGAGATCCTTGAGCATAAAAGGACCAAGTCTCACAACAGCAAAGAAATATATAAAAGCGCAAGCGGAAGAAATGCCGGTGCCAAGAGCGCGGACTGGCGTTGCAAATATTTCCCCGCAAAGAAGCCAAGGTAGAGGAACGAGGCCTATCGAAACTGCGCATACAAATATTAAAAGGAGGAATAATGGAATCCAAGATGTTGCCATATTCCAAAACATTACCCCAGAAAGAATTAGAAGACTAAGAGAAGCTCCAGTTGCAGATGTTATAGCTAAGAAGCGACGTGAAAAATTTTTGGTCATCCAACAAGCCAGGACGCTAGCTAATACTCGCACTAAATCCACTAATATTGTAGCTAGATAAGCATTTTCGGTCGATGTCATTAACTCCTTTAGAAGCTGCACGCAATAGAATGATAATACATTCACGCCTGAGAATTGTGCGACGAAAAAAAAATATGTTTAAAATGATTAATGGCTTCCAAAACATTGCATTGGTCCATATATTGAACAACCTTTTAACTGATTTGATCTTCTGTTTTTGCGAATTGTGATAATTTTGATGTATATTGGATGTTGAAGTGCTTTGTTCTTGTGTAATACTCTGAATCGATTCAACAATTGATTTTACATTAGGTTCTTCCTGCACTGTGCGTGCTCCTACCTCACATTCCACGATGGTCAATTCTGAAGTGCCATGAGCTTCAGAATTATTTTGTTTAGAATAATTGTAAGCTGGTTCTACATGTTGACGGCGAGTATTATTCTGTTCTGCCAATCCAATTTTTTCAAACTCTTCAAAGAAATCTAATCCACGCAGGTAAATCCAGGACTCTCGAGCTAAAGTGGATTTATGTTTCTTAAGTAACCAAGTTGGACTTTCAGGCGCGTTGAGACAAACCAAGAAACAAAGAATAGGAAAAACCATCGAAATAAGAGCTGTATTCTCCCATGACACAAAAGATCCCACAACGTGTACGAATAATATTCCTATAGATACCGCTAAACTAATCGCAGATAAAAGTATACCGCGTAATTGAGGCTCACTGATTTCTGCGACATAAACTGGTCCTAGGGGTGCTTGGAGACCCACACAGAGTCCACAAAGCAATCGGCCAAAAATTAGAGTTGGCCCATTGGGAGCTAAACCAATAGCTATCCAACCTAAACAAAATATAGGACTAATAATTAAATGAGTTACTCTTCTTCCAAAGAATTCCATGAAAATCCCGGATAACCAGCAACCTGGAGCCATTAAAAGTGCACCTGAAGCAGCCAACCAGGACTCGTCGTTCGTGGTCTCAATTAATATATTTGCGTGTGACCCTTCAGAAAAGTGTGTATTCTTTTGCAATTGTGAAAGCAAGATTGCACTGTAACCAACAGTAATTCCGATGCAAACCGTTGAGAGCATTGGTCCCAGGGCAGCAAGCGTTTGTCTAATCAATAGTAATATTGATACTTCGGTAGGTTTTTTGACTTTCAGCGTAAAGGTTCCACTAAATTCGGTTTTTGTAGCTTGTTTAATATTCTTATTAACGTCATCTCTCATCACTTCATCGTTGTTATTAGATGCTGTTCTCGAATTTCCACACCATATAGAATTAAACCACTGCAACACCCTGCACAACCAAAAATATCTATTCAGTGTATTTCTTGAAATTGGTCAATCGTGGTTTGTAATATACATAATACGTTTATATTATAAATGACATACATTTCTGTGAATAAAACTGAAATTATGTCTGCGTCTTGTTATCGAGACTACATATGTAACACTGTCTATTTCCCGCTAGATCTCACGAACTTTTAGAGCTAAAAACAATGAAACGCATATTCTTCGGTCCCTTTTCATTGTTCCCCGAGCCAGTCCTCATTTTGTGTTTCGTGCTTAATGTAAGCGCACGTAAAAAAGTGTTTCATGCTTTTTGTTATTAGTGTGGTCTTCACGTATTAGCAATTTAGCGACAATATCGGATCAAGAAAAGAAGAGAAAGGCCGAAGACTGAACAATGGAAAAGATGTATAAGAAAATAAAAATCCTAAGGGGAATTTCGTTGTATAGAATCGTCGGCAAGGGATCGTCAAGATGGCGGGGGATTCAAGACGCTCACCTAGAGGGTGTCCACCCCAGATTAACCAAGGCTGGCAATAATGGGGAACCCATTTGCGCAAAGACCCAATTGGACACAAATGACTTCTTACTGCAAATTTTGTCCGGTTTTAAATAGATGGAATAGAATTAGGTACGCACGATATCTTATTAGTATATTGTAACGTTTATCGATAGTGCAATTTCGTACGCTCCTTATGAGTGTACGAAATGGGATGTAGGTAAGTGCTCGGGGCTGGCGTCTTTAAGAATGTAGTCGACACAGGTGGGTAACGTAAAATAAAATAACAAAATTTTATTAAATGTTTGATAATCGATACAGTAGTTTTGGAATATGTGCCAATTATCCAGTCGTAATCAATGGTCGGTATTGTAGAAAATCGGATTGCCTAGGAGTCGGCCTATGTTTGTTGTCTATCCCTATCTCTCTCTGACCTGTATGGGAGGTACAGAGGATCTGCCGGTGTTGGTTCAATAGCCCTAGTGGCGCTTTGCCTACTTATTGGTTATGGCACCGTGTGCGACGCAACTACTAACGGCGCGGATGATAGATCGAACAAAATGGCGACAACTAAAGTTTCTGAGGTAGATCACGGTGGTCTCCTCAGAACTTTGACAACTCTTCTACGTGAGGTCTATTCGGAATAGCTAATGTCCCGTAGCCTCTTGACACGATTACCAACAATGATTCTTCTGACTAACTCCCGATTATCCTGTTTATCGATTCGGATTTCGGACTAACTCTCGATTATCCCCTCTAAGGATTTCGATTTGTGACTTACTTACTTTGATTGATTTGAAATGTCGTATTTGACAAATTGTAATCCGATATTTGCTAGCGGGAAACGCGAATCATCTATCGGATTACTTAGGTATTAATTTTCCGCATTTCAACTTTCGGGAGACGTTCTCCCTTTGTCGGCGCGTGTTTATACCAGCCGCGTGTCCCTGTCGTCCCATTGTAACGGGTGCGCTTTCAGTACAGGGGTACTGAGAGGCTGATCGTTTTGTCATGTTACAATATTGTATGTGATTTTACACTAGTTCACTCTTGGTTCGGTTAGGTAAGGTTAGGATAGGGTGGAATGTTTAAACTCCGGAGACTGAATAGATTAGTGGATAAGTATACTGTCTGAACACATCATTAAATGTTTGAAAAGGTTCCGTCAGATAAGATAGTTTAAAATATCGTTGAATGACCAATGGAAGATCGTTCGAGATGCAGAAACTCGCATTTGTGCAATTGGATCCGTGTATCAATAATGATAGCGGAAGTTTTATTGAAGAGTTTCGAGTTACTCACAAGAAAGGGTATCGAAGTGTCACCCCCCGATTTCAATGAAACTTTGCTATGTTGTAGAGGACAAAAAATAAGAGACATGGATTTTTTTTATGTGCCGATATACACTTTAAAGGGGTAAAAACCACCCCCAAAAACAGTTTTTTCACGATATCTCTATTTCTATGCTGTTTTTTTATTTAAACCAATTGGAGATTGCTTGTTATTGAATGACGATCTTTTATATATATTGTTACGATCGCTCTCCAAATATACGGAATATGGTTATGTTCTTACGTTTAATATTTAAGAGGACCGATTGAGTGTT
>JARQTB010000559.1:19379-33382 GCA_030142455.1 Cephus pulcher
GCTTACTTCGCGTGGTTCACAAGTGACCGAAGCGACGCTAGTGGCAAAATATCGCAACATAATTTTCTACCGTTTCATGACCCACAGTTTCGGCTGTTTCTCTGCAGCCGTTCGTGCTCCTTTACTCTAGTCTCCATGCTATGGAGATTAAAATTCCACAAGAAATGATCACCGTTCTTCTATTGTCAAGTCTGCCAGAATCGTTCGAGTGTTTTCGCGTGGCTATGAAATTCACGAAAAGAATTAGCAACTCCAGATGAATTGAAGATAAAAATATTAGACGAATATCAAGCAAAAGACGTGGAAACGATGAAAAATCGAAAGCGTTATTCGTCGCAAAACCGTAGGCGAAAGATAGGAAAACAAAACAAAAATATTTTAATTTTAATTGTCATAATTGTGGCAAAAAATGCCAGATGGCAAAGGACTGTAAGTCTCAAAAATCTGAAGTAAAGAATAGTGATCAGGTTACGAAATGTGCTGCAGTTGTCATGAAAGCTGTTGAAAATTGAGAAGAACGATGGTGTCTAGATTCTGGTGCATCTTCATACATGTGCAACGACGAAAGAAAGTTTGTAAAAATAAATGAACCTGTCACACAGAAACTGAATTTAGCATCGAATGATTCTACTTTCATCAACGGAATAGGCACTGTAAATATTGACGTTGGAAATAATGTAACAGCTAAACTCGAAGATACATTACACGTCCATGACCTTCGGTCTAATCTACTATCCATTGCAAAGATAACAGATCATGGATTCGAGGTTAATTTTAAAAGGACCGAAACATCCGTCATCGATCCAAAAAACAAAGTAAGCGTGATTATTGCACAAAGAGATGGTAATTTGTATTTTCTACAAGAATTGATAGAAGAAGCAGTGATTGCGCGAACAGGGCTGTCCAGTTTACAGACGTGGCATGAAAAATTCGGTCATCTGAACGGAAAAGACCTCAAGGAACTAATTCAAAAGAAAAAGGTCCACGGAATCAATATTAAAGGCGAAGGAGAGTTAGCAACTTGTGAGATCTGCGTACGAGGTAAACAGACACAGACTCCATTCAAAGAATCAAGCACACAATCAGCTGATATTTTAGAACTAATACACTCCGACATTTGTGGACCAATGCGATGTGCATCTCTATCGGGTTCGAAATATTTCGCCACTTTTATAGACGATAAATCTAAGTGGTGCGAAATTTATTTCCTGAAGGTGAAGAGCGAATTATTTAACAAATTCGTAGAATTCAAAGCGAAAATTGAAAGCAGACCGGTAGAAAAATGAAGTATTGCGATCCGATAATGGCGGAGAGTATCGCAGTGCCCAGCTTGAAAAATATCTGAAAAAACATGGAATTCAACATCAACGAACGGTAGAATATACGCTTTAGCAAAACGAAATTGCTGAGCGTAAAGCGGAATTGCTGAGCGCAAAAACCGTACGTTAGTTGAGATGGCGCGTTGTATGCTACTCCAATCAAAACTTTCAGCGAAGTTTCGGGCTGAAGCTATCTACACTGAACTAACTACAAGAAGTTTAAATGGCGATACTCCACGTGAAATTTGGTTAGAAAAAATACCAACAGCTGTATATTTTCAAAAATTTGGAGTAAAGGCATACCTGCTGGACAAAACTACAAAAGGAAAATTTGATTCAAGATCGATTGAATGTGTTTTCGTCGGTTACTCTACGGAATCAAAGGCTTACAGACTCTGGTATTCGAATGCGAGAAAAATTAGAATAAGTGTGTGAATAGAATAAAGTTCATAGAGAACTTTCAGGACTCTGAAAGATCGGAAACCTCGACAGAAGATATTGAAATAACTTTCGAACCACTGCAATAACGTCGCGCACAGATTCCAGCAGAAATACCACAAGAAAATATAGAAAACAATCGGGAGGATCAACAGGAAAATGACCAAGACGATCGATGAACAAACGATTATGAAGATCAACAAGAAAATAATGAAGAAGATCGATCAGAGCACGTCGAAGAAGATTTACTTGAAAATGACTACGAACGAAGAATTGAACCGAGAATGAAGATCGGACCAGGACGACCGAGAATACTACGGACAGGAAGTAGAGAATGTCCAAAGAAACAATATAATATGGTACCTGACGAAAACAGACAACCCGCACTTCAAAAAGAATTTAATAACTCACAAGAAGAGTTCTACGATGCGTCTGAATTCGCTAATATGATCGAAAAAGATAATCCGAAAACAATAAAAGAAGCATTGTCATTTCAAAACGCTAACAAGCGGAAGGAAGCAATTTTACGAGAATATGAAGCTTTACAAAAAAATGGAATTTGGGTTCTCGTAGATCACCCGAAAGGACGAAAAATTGTTGGATCAAAATGGGTACTGAGGATTAAATTCCGCTCGGATGGAACAATTGAACGTCAAAAAGCGCGTTTGGTAGCGAAGGATTTTACTCAAGAACGCTACGTAGACTATAACGAAACATTTGCTCCAGTTACTCGAGCCAGTTCGATTCGTACTGTTATGGGACTGGCATCGGAACTTGACCTTAAAATTCAACAATTAGATTTCGTTAGTGCGTATCTAAATGGTGAACTCGAAGAAGAAAATTTTATGGATTTTACTGAAGGTTTGTCGACGATACTTAATCCACAAGATTTACCGAAGAACAAGATGTGTCTTCTGAAAAAGTCTATATACGGATTAAAACAATCGGGACGACAATGGTACCGAAAACTAGACCATCGACTGATAGAGCTGGGCATGAAATCATCCGACGCTGATACTTGTGTTTACATGCACAAACGGAACAAGGAATTAACGATACTTTTAATTTACCTCGATGATCTGATTATTGCTTCAAATGAGAAAGAAAAGACGGAGGGGTTGAAAGAATGCCTATCGAAATCTTTCGAGATAAAGGATCTAAGCAAAATTCATTATTGTTTGGGTCTGGAATTCGCTCGATACGCAAGTTCCTTTCAGAGTTCGTACAAGAGTTTGGAGCAACGAAACTTTTGTGTGATAACCAAAGCGCTAGATTGATCGTCAAAAATCCTGTCTTTCATGAACGAATAAAAGACATTGATATTCCGTATCATTTCTTACGAAAAGTTGTTCAACGGAACAAGTTGAAAATCGAATATATCCCGACCGATCAGATGCCTGCCGATATGTTAACAAAAGGGTTAACAGCGCCGAAACATCTCAAATGTATTGCGGCGCTCGGATTGAAATGAATCTATTACGCATTTATTCGATATATTTTCGATTATATTTTACGGGGGAGTGTTGGAATATGGCTAAAAACAATTAATGATTTGTCAGCTCTATTCAGAGTCAAGCAATGGCAACTCTCTCGTTTTGTTTTGTCAGACTATTATTCACTTGTCAATATATATCTTTTACTAACGCATCGCTTGTATCTATTGTTGTTTATTGAAGCAATAAAAGTAAACCTGCGTTGTCTTTTAGGGGACTCATTTTCTACAAATACAAATCGGGTACATGTCTAGAATAAAGGCACATCAACTGAAAAATACTTGCTAAATAACTATATCTGTCTTTCAATAACCGGTGCATATAGGGTTATCATAAATATAGATAAATGACCATATTTTATGTATTATGAAAGAGCCATGGTGATAATTGTAGAACTTATACAACTCTGCGTACACTTTACTTTGATCAAGAGAATCTATCAAATCCGTTTTATTTACAATTGTAATGATTTAGGCAACAAAATGACGGATAAAATACCCCAATTGCTTTAACACCTACCTGAGAAAAAATAATTAGATATAATTAGATATAAAATTTTGTAAGAATCTACTATGAAAATGTAAATTCTATATAAATATTATAATATTCCCAATCCATAATTTAATGTATTAATGAGTTCAAAGCAATTATTTTAGGTAATACTATTTGTATAGAATTTAATATTTTCATAGTATATCTTCGTAAAATTTTAAATCTCATCAGATACACCAATTCTCGATCTGATTAGATACAATTTCATATAATTTATTATTTCATTATTATTTCGCGGGTAGTTATCGATCTTACAGGAGTTATTAATTACAAATAGCATATAAGAGCATTGCAACGTAAAAAAAAGATGTCAGGTGACCTTCTATCATAATTGTAAAATGAAATTTAGTGCTAAAAATATGATTTATATCTTGAGCAAAGTTTCATATATTCTGAGAGATCTATTGCATTCCTATTAAGCAAACTCTTTCAATTAATATGTGAAATTATACCGTCAGGCGTATGTTAAGAATAGCACAAATTGACCAGTTAAATATGGACATACTGGTCAAATAACGTTTTCTAATATACGTAGTTGAAACCAGTTCAGAAGTGTACATTTTAATGTACTTCCGAACATAGTGTGCAATAGTAAATGAATCATTTCCTAAGTGGAGTAAAGTTTGCATTAAATCAATTTCTTTGCTTATACTGCTTTTTTATTAGTTATCTCTCGAAGTGTAAGATCTTAAATGAATTCAAGATACGTTAAATTTCTAATATTGGGTTGGCATGAAAGTAATGAGACACTAGAAAATCCTACACGTTCTTTTTTAAATTAATTGCTTTTTGACCATATTCTATTGTATATACCCACAGAGCGGAAGTATGTAGAATGTTCTACAACATATTAGAATATGGTCAAAAACAATTAATTTAAAAAAGCACATGTGTCGAGTTTTCTAGAGTGTCTCATTACTTTCATGCTAACCCAATATTTCTTAAAAGTATTTGAATAGTTTTATTAAAAAAAATTAATTTATCATTACACATGAAAAAGCAATATACTAGAAATTGTATTAATTGTATTAAACTTGTAAATTGTATTTCCAAATTCAAATAAGAGTTTTACTGCATAAACTTTATACTATTATACATTTTTTCAGTAGAAATATTTTATCCGATTTAAGAGTATGCGTAGTTTATACCTTTATTATACTGAGAAACCAAGAATGCAAAATTTAATAATCAATATAAAAAATTTGTAGTAAAGATATAAATAACTATTCTATTTAATAAAAAAATTTCAAATAGAAGGTACAGTAGTTATTTACATAAAGTTAATTTACGAAATAGTATAGTCATTTTTTAATATTCCAGTATTAGTAGCCGCTATTGAATTGCCATGTAACAATATTCCAATGCTACAGGAAACAGAATCTTTCTTCATAATGAATGATGCTCATTTAAACATTGAGATGTGTTATACTGATTATGTAGGAAAATAGATTTGGACTGTATTTTGTACATCTTGATATAATAAATGTTTTCTGACCATTTTTTAATGCAAAAAATAATTTACGGTATAGAAATCGCATCACATGCCTATTTTTGTTAGCTGCTCTGACCACGACTGATCAATTGAACGAATCTCATCTCATACTGTTCATACTGAATACATTGCATGATGTCGAAAGTCTATCACGCAAATCCGTGTAGAAGTATCTAGTAGTATTAAAATGACTCTAGTGAGTGGAAAATACAACACTCTTAAAATTAATAAGTTTATAATCTCCCTGTTTAAGACTTAAAGATATCCACCAGTAGGGATTTATTATATGAGCCTTATAGCTCTGTAATATCCGGCGCTACAAATGTAATTTTTGTTTTAGCCTAATTATGAAATGCTTATAAAGCCTTAATTATGCCCTTACTAAGCCATTTAGATGTCGATAATATGTAATATATCTAAATGTACAGATTTGTTCTTTATTAATCATTGAAATATAATATCAAACATAATTACAAATGCTTGAAATACTTACTTTGCAGTAGTTTAACTATTTTGAAAAAAGATTGTCTATTTAAGATTCAGACATTAGCTGAATATTAATAAATTCTGACATTTTCCGTAGGGAAGGGCTGAATCCTACACATTAGATATTCTACACAAAATATTCTATACAAGCTGTTCTACACAATCTGTATCCTACACAAAAATATTAAACACGCAGAAACATTTTACACATGAATATTCTACACGACTCACAATCAGTATGCCGAACTTACTCAAGATAAGTATTGTTACTCTTACTTAGTAAAGTCCGTCTCGCAGAATGTTTTCAACATGTTGAACCTCGACTGTGCACCGAAAAACTGTACACCAATAAACGTAATATTCAAGTAATTATGCACGATATTATCCATATAAAGAACTGTGCTTCATGGCTTAATAACTGTGTATGGCCAATTAACAACTGTGCCTGCAACAGTAGAAACCGTCGGGATGCTAATGCTAAAACGTAAAAAATTTATAATTCCCAAGTGTTGTTCCTTACATGCTATTTATAATTATGTAATTTCACCACTTTTATTATAAAAGTATACAATTTTAATGCTTAAATTTTATTTTAAACTGATGTGGAGTTTTCCTAAAGTGGCTATTCCTTAAATGTCTGAAATAACAGTTATTTGTCTAAATTATTACTAAGCTTTTGAGAGATTATTACTATTTTAGTTATAAAAGTATCGTCGGCGAGAAAGCGATGTGAATGAATCCGACACAATAATGTATTGCCGTGATAGGTTTGTAAATAACTAAGTTACGTCAGAATTTAAATCTTGTAATAGGTTAAAATTGATTGGAATGTCCGTATAAATGTTTTAAAAAAATGTGTGTACAAATTCTCGTGTATGGATTTTATTTCACAGTCATTAGTCAGCCGCACATAGTTCTTTGCATGAAATATCTAGTGCAGTTATCCGAATATTACATTTATTGATGTACAGTTAACACCCCCTCCTTTCAGTGTAGGAAACTTTTATGTAGAATATTAATGTATAGAATATTTTTATCCAGGATATTAATTGTGCAGAAAAGTTTGTGTAGAGTATCTCATGTTTAGGATCGAAGGCCATTTGTATTTTAAGGAGTGTTACAGTCTAATCAATTTTAAGAGGAGGTATGATCTCCATTTCAGTACGTTATAAGGCCTTATAACCTTTAGTTAGGCTGCAGCCCTTATCATGCGCTGGTCAGGGCAATTTAAAAGTGCCTTTAGCTAGCTAGATCTCGGGAAAATATTTTATGCTTCCCGCAATTCCCCTATAATTTTTCTGCACCGGAAGATATTACTATGACTTAGATATTGAATAAATGCACTTGTTGCTTGCGAATGGATAGATTCAACCTGTCACTTAGCGAACAAACTTTTACTTGCTCATTCATTATTGTTGAAGCATTATCGATTAGCCAGACTATACTGTTCTAATCGGGAGCAGTGAAGCTAAGGAAAATACGATTTTGCGTAAAAATGTATACAATAATGTACAGGAAAAAATGATTATACTCTTCAAAACAAGTTTTTACTTTCTTTTTCATTGATAACGCCTTGAAACTTATTTGAAGAATATTATTTTATGCTAACAAACTTTCACGATTCATTCGAATTAAAAATTCAACAATATTACACGTTGCAGTATTTCCGAAATACGTATAACATCAATTATTATTTAAATCAAAGGTTTTACGAAATTAATCAATGTAATGAGTATAAATCTTCAATAATAACATTAGAAATATAATATCGAATAAAATTTTAGTCGTTAATGTAAAGAATTGTTACCTGAACGAAACTCCGCCGATGAGATGGCTCTTCTTCGTGCTATCTTTCTGCGTGCCATATTTTGCGCACTGCAGTTATTCTACATCAACCATGGAGAAACTGTGCTTGTATGCTAATACACGTTTTCCAAGTTTAACACTGAGGCAATTTGACACTTAAGAAGATACACCAGGTGCTGTTATCACGTTTATGCTAAATCTTTGCCGTTGTGCAAAGTAGCGTCATTTTTCATTCACTGTATATAGCCGATTAATCTGATTTGAAATCATTGCAAAACAGATACTCAATTAACGCACTCATAAATAATAATTGATGCCGCTTTTCATCCATTATGCTCTTCAGAACTTCCTATTTATCACTTCATATCCCGTTGATTCGACGACGTTCGCGTTAAATTGTATCTAGAATGGATTCATAAAAACAATATACTTATTATTCTATTTAATGTTTACACTATTGTGTAGCTTAAATGGTATTAAACTATAGTTTTGTGTTGTACAAACTTGAACTTTTATTAGATTTTAATGCAACATATTTTTATAAGGATAATCAGTAAATATAGTTTGGCCCAGTCTTTTGTCTTGTGCCTTATGCCTTAGCGGAAGATTCAGTCGAGTCTGTTCACAAATGAGAATCTCTAAAATTGCACAACCGGTACTAACTTACATTGAAACTCATCATTAGACTAGACTAGAATTATTTGAAATAACATTTCATTAATGTGATCTATATATACTTCTATGTGTATTCGTGGTCAAATTCTTGTAAAAATATTTTTTAATCTAATGAACTTTGTTCGTCGAATTAGAATATTGGGAAAAAATGAAAATAAAGAAAGAGCCGTATGTGAACTTACCTTATGGAAATGTACAATACTGCACATATAATTCCGTTCTACGCATATCAGAAGATTGCTAGTTATCGCTTTTATGCGTATCGCCGTATTGAAATAAAACACATTCTGCACTTCGAACTGAGATGTTGCACTTTCGTATTGCAGAATGAAAATAGTTCATACACACTGAAAAATCTCGATTTCTCCAGGTATTCCACCATAATAAACATCAAATATAAATTCACGTTCCTAATATATTAATTCGATTTCTGAACATTTGTATGACTCACTGTAGCTTGTCTTGTCCTGGTTCGTATTATTTGCGTGATCATTACTAATGGACCTAACAAAAAATCTTGGCGCAGTATCGAAACGACTGACGTAGACCATAGGAACCAATACGGGTATCAAAAACTAGTTACTTCAATTTTTTAATTTTTGAAAATTCATTGTCAAAGTGGTACGGGAGAAGGGGTGTATAAAACACAACAGAAGTACAAACGATTATCGGTAACATGGATGTGTAGAATAAGACCGAGAAATGGAAGAATAAAAAAGCATAGGAACCTATGCTTACGCGACGGCTGTAAGTGCTCTCGCGAGGGGAAGAAAGAAAGAAAGAAAGAAAGGAACGAACGCACGCTCGCTTCACTCTAACGACTGACCGACTAGCACAAGATCTTCCTCAGACTGTCAGACTATTCCCGCCTATTCCCACTTAATCCCGCCTATTCCCTCTGTCGTGCCATCTACCCCCTTCCGTGTATTACCTTGTTTTGATAATTTTTCAAATGCTTCGTTGCTGCAAATATTCTATACTATTCTTTATAATATTGGATGTCGCTTTTATAGAATTTTAAATTACAGTTTACATTACAGTTTAATTTTTTTTATTACTACAATATTATAATATTTCAATTTAGGAATAGTTCAAAGATGTCTACAAATAAAATTGAATATCGAAGATACCTACTTTCATATCTTTTTTAGTAATACCCTTTATTTTATTCAAAAGAAGCTTGATAATCAAAATCTTTCTTGTTCACAAGTTTTCACTGAGTATTCTATGATGAGTCACCGTTGTTGTCCTTTGACCCATAGGTTATGGTTGGTCGTAATCTAGTCTCGCTAAATCACTGCGAATACTCGCTTACAACGCTTCCCTTGTTTTCAGCCCTGTATTCATGAAAATGCTATTGAATCATAAAACAAACAAGAAATTTGAAAGCTGGTCTACAGACATAATTGATGTAAAGTGTGGATAAAAGTATGCAGCATGTCTAATTTTCAGCCAAAATACCATAGCTGGTGAAAGACACACTAAAAATTATAAATCAGTTACCTGTAAGTAAAAATGTAGTTATAGTTATTACACTACCTCCCAACTTGTACAGTTTCAGTATATTCTTTTATAAAACTTACTACCCGTACTATGTATTAATTTACATGGACTCAAAATGAGCCATATTAATATATTTTAACCGTTGCTCAATAAAAGTAACATTTTTTGAGAATATATGATTTTAATCCTAGAAACATCATTAATATTATATATTATTTATCGCTAGGTTTCGTACAAGTTTGAATATTCGACTAAAGTTGTAATTGAAAAGCATTATATTAAGTTAAAACTACAAAACATGTTCATTGAAATTTGGAATAAAAATTAAACAATCATATCCATCCCAGATAAAAAAAGACAAATTTTTGATGAATTTGTTGGTAATTAAAATTTAATAAACTTATTTTTTTAACACCGTATTAACATATTTTTTTTTTAATGCTAATAATGATAAATCTAACTAAGTTGGTGTAGTCGTATTAAAAAAGCAATTTTGTAATAAACATAAACATAAGATTCATGAGTAATTAGTTCGATTTAAAAAAATTTGCTATTATAATTATGGAATTCTTATTCTCAGAAAATCATAATATTACTAAAAGGATATATATTCTTATGAAAATATTTATTATTATTTTTTAATTATACCTGGATGTTTTTGGTTTATAATATTTTTATTTTTTATAGTAAATATTTCTATATAATAAAATTTAGAGCCATAGAACAAGAAGGCCAAAGTAATATGAACTAAATCTCTAGGTTAATTTTTGTATTTGATCTGCTGCTAGTATTTAAACAACTTTTTCGCAACTTGTTTATTAGATAGTTTTCTATTAGATTAAGCATTAACAGCATAAGTTTTAAAGAATTAAAAGTTTCTCATTTATAACCACAAATAACTTTTCTTATTATTAAAACAATAGTCAATATCAGAACAAACTTAACCGCAGTGACCACTGCAGCCAACAAATTATGCGGAAAAACAACAATAATTTCGAAATTTTCGATTTCAGAACTTTATAAAAATGGATTAATATATATTTCAAGTATTACGGATTAAATTTATATTTCAGTAATTAATAACTAACGATTATTGGATTTTGTTTGGTAACATAGCATGTAAAAATGTAATACTTAAAAATAAATTTCATTGTGGTGTGTAACTCATTGACATCTTTGCCTAATAACATTTTTGAATGAGAATACATATGTATATATAAACTTGTCAAAGATTAGTTATGAGGTCGTGTGGCACTCAATACGACAAACCGATGTAATTTTTTCTAAAAAAAAAAAAAAACTAAACCTTGAGACATGTGGCATTGGAATAATAATCTAATCTAACCTAATGAAACCATTTCTTAGCCCATTACAACTTCGAGCGTCTAACATGAAAAATTTGTTGGGAAAATTCGGTGTGAGTGCCGCTTTATGGTCCTGACAGTATATCTTACGTGTCAAGATGCTATCAGGCCCGTCCTAACAAACACCGAGTGTGCTCGTAACTGCCAATACTTAAAACAAAAAGTCCTGAAAAGTAGAGATAAGTTAGTAAACATTTAAGAACTCCGGCACGTAGGTACTGTATGTAGTCAACAATTACTTTTATATAAAGTAATCTCAATTAATTGCAATTTAAGTTTCTGCAAATATGAATGATCGGAAGAGAATCTGTTAAGGAAGTGAAGTAAGATAAGGAATTGCTTATAATATTCAAAAGGAAGTATCGAAAGAGCAAAAATATTAAATTGTAAGCTCTAAAGATGAAATAAGTTGAAGTACTCTATTTTTGAACATGAGTATTACGAGCATTTAGCATAATGGAGATAGAATGAAATGCGGGGGTATAAAAGTGCTACGCTCTTTTGTTATTCCGTTTCAATTTAAAGATGAGCAAAGCTTCCTCTCGAAGAATCTGGTGCTATTCTTGTGGCCAGGTGTAAAGCTGTAGCACAGCATAAACACAAGGGACCATACACAGAACAGGCCGCATTAATGTGGTTTTCCTGCCCAAAGACTTCTGTTTTACTTCTTACAGAATTTCAAAAACATACAATTTATTAATTTAATATCTTGCATAAAATTTATTTCCTTACTCATTACTGATATTTTTTGTGTGAACAGTTGGTTTTTTAATGTTATAATAATATACGTCAAAGTCGTGTTTTATTTTAACGATAAAAATGTTTCGTTCCATCGAAACTGATATATGTGTCGTTCGCGAAAATGACCTCGTTTATGTTTGCTTGGAAAATAAGACGTTATAGGCACTATCAAATACGGCTTTGTCAATTGTTGTCAACACACATTTAATTTTTGCAAAAAATGTATACGCGCGTACTCTGCGCGGGAAAAACAACATACGAGTGAATTTTAGAAGAGTTGTTTTATTTTAAAAGGTGGTTCCGGTTGAGAAGTTTAAAATTTAAACAGTTTTGAAGATTTTTTGGGCACACAATAAATAATAATTTAAAAAACTTTTAAGTTCTTTATTAAGTGTTAAAAACATATTTTAAAAATTTTCTTTCCCCGTATTTTCTTGAATAAAATTAAATTTATTTTGTGCTCCTTGAAATACCGATGCGTTCGCGGCACAAATGATTCCATCTCGTAATACCTATCTTAAAACAAAAAGTTAATAACTACACTGAGAAAAAAATGGTCAAATTTACTATTTCTTAACAATTTTTCAGGGTTTCGAAAGGACTCAACTATAGTTTATAGTAAACTTAGATTAATTACGGTGATCACAATTTTTAGTAATATTTATAACATATTAATACTATTTGGTAATAGTAAGATTGATAAACTTCGTAGTTTACTATTTTTTAGATGGTATTATCCACCATAAATCGTATAATTAGATATAACTTTTCCACTCTTGTGAATAACGAAACGGTCTAGCTAATTTGACCTGAGTTGACCAAATATGTAAGTAAAATTAGTATTCTGAACTAATTGTTGTTAGTTGCTTTAACAATAAAATATTTGTCAGCAACTACAACCTATTTATGTTTTTTCCATTTCAGGATATTCAGTACTAAAGAATATTAAATAGTTTACTTGATTCTAAGAGTTTATATCGAAGCAGTGCGATGGATTGGACCACTAGGTGCTGTACCTTAGTAGCTTTCATCGCTTCTTCATCTCTTTTTTAGAATTCTATAACAAATAAAGTTTGGGAGTTATGGGCTCGTTAACCCGCCTCTGCTGACGGGTATGCCTGTCCCTCTGGTGGCCGGTTGCTATATTAGGATGAATAGTTTTTTTTACCATAAATATGCGACAATATTTACCCTTGACATCCATGGATAACTATAATTACTATCCATAGTAGACTTTAATTTTTTTTGTAATTGAATTTAACTTTTTGAAATTAGTAATGTAATTTACTATGAAGTTAGTATTTGTTACTACAATTATATCCACCAATTGCAATAGTAAACTCAAGTATGCTTAGATAGTTAGCGCCAATGAATTCATTGTAAAAAAATACTACAAGTTTCGTTTCACTAACTAATAATATTCTTACCATGCTACATAGTTAACAATACCGTTGTTTTTCTTCTCAGTGTGCTATCGCAAGTGTGCGAGTAGTACAGGTGGAGATTCTGCTCTCTCAAAACCTTCTAGGCTCGATTTCAAAATCAGTAAAATTTGCCTGGAAAATTTTGTGGAGGATGAAGATCCCCACAAATCTGATAGCCTCTGAGTATTAAACACGGCCGAAATGCCTAAGGATGACGTCACATACGAAACGGATCACGTCTCTTTTTAAAAACTTGCGGATTTCTTACTCTCACTTCATTAACATCGCGGACTTCGTCCACCTCGGGAATAGCCTCCATCTCTTCTACCATATTTGAGCGACGTGTCACTTAAACATGCCCCTACCTACATCTTCGAACAGGTCACTGTTAGTCTCAAAACGGCGCCTAATAGCGCACTTTTAAATGCTTAAAAGCGGTTCTAAATACGGTCACCTTTACACTCACTAATAAATAATTTAAAAGCGCGCTATTAGCACTAAAAGATAATTCTGAATATGAGCTATATTATATTTTCGCATTATACAGTAGTATACGCGAGTTCCTACATCAGCGCATTGAGGGCATACAATGTCATATGTACCTATATACAGGTTGTATCTTAAGCCCCGGAGAAGAGACATACCGTTAGATCCGGTGTGAAAAAATAAAAATATTGGCGTTAACAAAAATCAAAAATTTTAATTAGTTA
>JARQTB010000561.1:3381-18585 GCA_030142455.1 Cephus pulcher
GGCGTTAAGTTGGCTCGACGTATCGCATGAAAGTTATCGTATACAAAACAATTAGTCTAATCTCATTATATTTATTAATCGGGACCCTGGAGTTCTTGGCCGGTACGGTCGGATATTATCTCTCCCGAGGGACGGTACTGCGTCCCGTGATCAAAAGCACGCGAGTATCACATCGAGACTTTTGTGGCGTTAAAAATTAACGTCACAGTATGTACCCATATTTGATTAATCTACAGATATGGTAACGTTTGTCGATAGTGGAATTTCGTACGCTCCTTATGAGTGTACGAAATGGGATGTAGGTAAGTGCTCGGGGCTGGCGTCTTCAAGAATTTAGGCGACACAGGATTATATGGTAAAATAGAATAACAAAAATTTATTCAATTATCTGTGATAGGTACAACAGTTATATGATGTGTGTCAATTATAATCGTCTGATATAAATATCGGTATTGTAGGAAAGGATTGTCCGGGAAACGTCCTATATTTGTTGTCTATTCCTATCTCTCTCTGACCTGTCTTTGAGGAACAGAGGACGCACCTGTGTTATTATTGTGGGCCTAGTGGCGTGCTGCCTATCTATTGGCTCTCGCACTATGTGCGACTCAGCTAATCACGGCGAGGATAATAGATTAAAACAATATGGCGCTAACTGAAGTTTCTGAGGTAGATCGCAATGTTTTCCTCAGAACTTTGACAATTTTTCTCTACGCGGCTGTCTAGGCTGAATAGCGAACGCTAATGTGCCGTAGCCTTTCGACAAAATTATGTACAATGATTTTATAAGTATAATATGCTCTATCACAGAAGGCATAGATCGAGCTCACACTTGGTAATGATTTTACAATTTGAATATGCGCTATTCTTTCGGATACAAATCAAGCTTACTTTTGATTTACTTACGTCGCTAGATTGGTGTACTTCTGAATTCCATAATTAAATTGATTCAAAATGCCATATTTAACTAATTCGAATGCTATATTGATTAGCGAGAAGCGCTAATCCTCTATCGGATTATCTTTCTATTATTTTTCGCGGATTAAGTTTCGGGAGCTGTTTTTCATCTATCGGCTAGTACTGACACTAGCCGCGCGTCCCTGCTGTTTACTTGTAACGAGTTCGCTCTCGGTACAGGAATACTGAGAGGATGATCGATTTGTCACGTTACAACAGTCCTCCAAAATAACTTGTTGTTGCGCCATGCACCTTGGTGGAAGGTCACAACAACAACTTATTTTCCTATTCTCCTATGCTATTATTAGGAAAGTTGGGTAAAGGTAGTTGCTCAGACTTGAAAAACATACGTGAACATCCCGAGTAGAAATTTATTCAGGCTCAGATTGGGCCCTGATAAAGTGTGCCTTAAAACGGCACCCGGCCCTGCTAAGGCCGATTCACGAGGCCCTTATCCGGGGTGTAACGCTGCTGCGAGGCAGGCCCTGATCAGCCTTCTGATCCGGGCCGGACTGCATGTCGGATTACAGGCGGAACTATTATAACAGTTTTTGAAAATATCGTAGGGATTGGAATAATTCAGTGTGACGTATTATGCCTTGCGTTCAAGAGGTAGGAGGATTCCTGCAAATTATAAATTAGTTTGTAGATCCTAAAAAATGGTATATAGAAGCAGTGAGATGGACAGGACTGCTAGGTGCTGCAAGTTAGTAGCCTTTATCGCCTCTTCGTCTCTTTTACAGAATTCTATAAAGTTTGAAGCTTATCGGCTCAGTGACCCACTTTTGCTTGCGGGTATCCCTGTCCCTCTGGTGGCCGGTGGTTGTATTACATGTATATACGAGGCTGACGTAAGGTAAGCCAGATCAGGCAAACGTACCGACATTAGTTTAGGTCCGGATAAGGCTAAGAGCAGGCGAGCCGGAACAGGCCAGCCTTCCCAAAACCTGACCCGAGCCTGACGGAAACTCAGGCAGCCTGAATAAATTTCCACTCGGGATATATTGTATAACGTACTAGGCAGATTATTTCTACCTAGTGTCGACTCAAAAACAGCTATCGCAACTTTACGGGGAGGGGGGACGCGAAAAGAAGGGGAACACGGCGTAGAATAAAGAACAGAATATAATTCGTCAAATAAAGTGCAGATACAACGTAAAAGAAAATAAACCAGAAGATACCAGGAAATACTATGACTCAAAAGATCAATACGCAATATTAGGAGCTAACAGGTCTAAAACAAGAGCACGCGGGTGCTCGCTCGGGACCTTTAAACGGACTAATGGGAAGGGAAGTCGGGGAAGGAGGAATATGCAAGTGGGCAAGGAGGCAGGAGGGACAGGGAGGGCTTACCGGCACTGGGTATCTCGAAAACAACAAAGGGGCGCCAGCTACTTATTCGGCGTAGCACCGTCGAGTGACCTCAGAAGATTCTCGAACATTTACTATAACTTGAAAAGGCATGGCTAGCGGGGGAAGAGGTGAGGGGTCTAAGGGAGGAAGGTTCCCGAACGCGGCAATGGATACTTACAAATACCTCGGCTTTACAGTATTCGAAAATGGGTAAGGGAGGAATAGGGCACTTAGGGTTTCCCAAAAAGGGTGCAAGATACTAAAAATTAGGGCGCACGCAATACACCACTGGCCGCACGCTGTTGGCTGAAGGCCAGACTAAAACTCAAAAAGCAAAAGAACTACACAACAGAACAAAAGGCCGGTCCACGTGGAGACGGCTCGCAATATCCAGAAGGGATTTACCAACTACGGCAAACGCAAAAAGAAAAGGGTACGGGAAGGATGAAAAAGGGAAACTCAATCGCTCTAAAGTACTCATTCAATACGTGACTCGATATAATCCCAAAATTTGTACTCCGCAGAAAACCACACTCTCACTCTCAAAATCGTTCTCTTGCACTCTCGATCTCCTGGCTCGAAGTGAAGAACTCTTGCCGATTTCCGGTCCTCCTTATTTCCGTCCATAGGCCTCCAGGGCCTCGGGGATTGGTGGGATCGCTAGGCTGAGAGGGCTACGTGCTTCGGCATTGGTTGGCAGTTCCGGCATGGCAGGGCATTGGTCCTTTTCGCTGGTGGGCCTTCTAGGGCCTCGCGGGCGAGTGGTACGGCGTTGGCTTCGCCGGCACGCGGGCTGGCTGTCGCGCGCCGGTTAACTTGATGGCCTCCAGACCTGTCAAAACACTCCCGGGCATGTCCGCGATTTCAGAGGGAGAGTGCTCCACCGCTGTCACACGAGCCTCTTTACTACCCGTGTGACGGGACTGCACCGGGGCTGCATACTCGTGGCGATGGTGGCGGGCTAGCGGGCATCATCCCACCGATCTCGATTAGCTTTTCACTGCCGATGTCTTCCCTGCCTTCCGCTGCCTTGACAACGCAGTCGCTCTCTCGATCCTTTCTAAGTGCTGGGTCCTCGTAGATGGTCCATGATGACGGTCCTCGTTGACAGTCCTCGAGCCAGTGCCTTACGGGAGATGGTGACAGGGATGGAAGGGTGGAGGGAAGGGATTTTACACTAAATTCAATAGACCTAGAATGCTAAATAGACGCAATGAACAATATTAACCTACTGTATATGCAATAGTAGAGTTCGGGGCCAGTGGTGTTCTCGAGCCAGGTGGCGGGGAGGAGTTTATAGTAATATTTTTGTTACAATTGTTACATTCAAAAGAAAACAAAAGAAAAATGATTTTAAAACACATACGCAGATATCCCTCAAAATAAAATTGTTCAATACTTGAAACACTATCTGTCACTTTGTGTGTCCATTTTCACTCGTTCTTTTATCTGCCCTGATTGTGGAGAGCCATGATTCCTCCCTGCAGCCCCTCTTAGGCTTCCGAGTCTGGTGTTGTCCTGTAGTCACTATCTCCCTCGTCAGTGGCTTTTCCCTCCTGTTCACTGTCCGTACCTAGGAATGTGTCCTCGGAATCGACGTTGTCCAGGTCGGGATACCCGAACCTGGCCAACTTCTTCTCTACCATGAAGTGGCCAATCGGTATCCCCTGCGGTGCTACTCCTACGTTTACCCAGCATGATTCCTCCTCGTGGTTCCTTCTCATCGCACTCGCGTAGAAATATGTCCTTTGTCCGATTAGCTCCCAGATCCATCGGCAGATTCCCAGTGACCATCGTGCTGCCATTGACGGAATCTATCCATCCCTCCCTGAATTGTTGTTTCAGGAATTTCAGCTAGTTCCTTTGATATCTGGAACAGCTCGTCTTGGGTACCTCCACGTGTTCCCCGATATCCTCCACTATGGTTGCTCAGAACCACGTGTCCTGTTCCTGGATTAGGCATCCCTCATTTACTGTTATCCTTCGTGGATCCATCCGTTGCTTTTTTCCTGGATTATTTTCCGCCGGATCTCCTCCATCCTGGTTTCGTTCCTTCCCACTCGGATGCTAAAATTACTCGGGGTGCTGAAGTGAGCCGTAGTCACCGCCGTTGGACCGTCTTCAATCTTCTCCACGCTTGTTCTTTTAATGACCGGCATGCTGTGTCCTTGAACGTTTTTCTGAAAGGGCCAATCTCCACCTTCTCCCTGCCTTTTATACCCATGATATTCCGGAGGTGCTGGGTATGCTGGGATGTGGTACCAACTGTTTAGTACTTACTGATGGAGGCGCCCGGGACCCAATCTTTAATTGTGTGATCATCCAGCTCCACGATTTCCAGATCGGTCTGGCACCCCTTTTCTGCGCTCTCTTCTTCTCCCAAAAGTTCCTTGAATTTTTGCTGGAGCTTCTTCTTTTTCCGAGACCTCATCGCGGAATCTTATGCTGTTTTTCTTGTTTCAGTTGGCAGTTGCCCACCTGTCGACCTCTTTTTAGCTATCCTCCACCACTTGCGTCGATTGACGGGTTTCCGGTTTTCTGGGATTTTAATTTCTATTAACTTCCACTAGTTTGGAATCTCGATTATTCTTAAATCCCACTTCACCACTGGTTTCTTTAAACCGCTCATTTAACTTGTCACCTTGCTAATACTTTCTTTGTGACTGAGCTAATACGCGTACGGTGGCTAATCTCTAGGTGATGACGTAGGCCTTTCTTCTAGTTCTCCGTGTCCTAGATGAAGATGGCTCTGCCGTGTTTTGATCGCCTATTTTTGCCGTTTGGTGGCTGACAATCGGTGGTATAGTTACAGGTGTATTGTAGTGTTTCAAATTATTCCAGTGAAACATCCCACGTTCCCGTCTTGTTTCTGGATCTCCGATTATGTATGTTGCATCTGCAATCTTCTTGAGGATCGTGTATGGCCCTTCGTACAGTGCAAAAAATTTGGTAATGCATTTGTTTGCGGGATCCGAAACGTTACACGCTTTGATTAGCACCAGGTCGCTTTCGTTGACAAGTATCACAGGTCGCGAGGAGCTGGCGGATGTGGCGCAGCATCTTCGGGAAGCTGAGTTCTTCTGCAATGATACGGTACACCTTGAATTCTCAAATCATTTTGCTCGTTACCACGGTGGGTAACACAGTTTTCGAGGCGTGTTTTCCTACGCATTTCTTCAGTAGCTGTTTTTCCAGGAGGTACTTCTTTTTCTACTTATCCGGACTCTGGAGGTTGTCCATGATCTCGGACCGCTGGGGGTTCTGCTTCTGGAGCTGACTGAGATTTCGTAGTGCTTCGATTAACTCATCTGAAGGATTTTGAGCTAATGTTTCGGCAATTGTTATCTCACGGTGAGATTTCCTCCGTTCTTCTTCCTCGGTAAATGGCAAGCGACTCAAGACGTCTGCTACCGTATTTTTCTTTCCTGGACAGTGCTCGATTTCTAGATTGTAGTCCTGGATTTGTAGAATCCATCTTGCCAATCGTGCATTTGGAAAACGACTGGTCTTCAAGAAGGTTAGTGCTTTGTGATCCGTGATGATCTTGATGTGTTGTCCATGTAGATACGTTCTGAATTTTTGGAGAGCCCAGACAATCGCTAATAATTCCTTTTCTGTGGTATAGTAGCCGATTTCTGCTCCCTTCAATGTTTGACTGGCGAACCCAATGACCTCGTCTTCACCTGCTTCGTTCCTCTGAAACAGGATGGCTCCTAAGGCGTTATCGCTGGCATCCGCCTGGAGGTAGAACTGTTTGGTGAAGTCCGGGTGATGCAAGATGACATCGTCGCAGAACAGTGTTTTAACTTTTGCGAAGGCCTCTTGATGCTTTGAAGTCCAATTCCATCTCACTCCTTTCTTGATTAGCTTGAGGAGAGGTACGGTGTCTTCGGCATGTTTATTGGTAAATTTTGAGTAGTAATTCACTAATCCGAGAAATTCTCGGAGTTGTTTTATATTCTTGTACTCGGGAAACTTCTTGATTGCCTTTATTTTTTCAGGTTGAGGTTTTAATCCCTCTGTTGTGAGGATATGTCCCAAGAATGCTACTTCGTACCTCAGAAATCTGGATTTGCTGAAGTTTATTGTCATAAACACATAGAATGTCATCTACGAAGTTGCTGATTTTGTCCCCCAGTCCACGTAAGTCCAATCCTCTTATTCAGCTGGCACTACTTGTCTTCAATCCAAATGGTGTTACTTTAAATTTGTAAGTTTTCCCCTTATGTAGGAAGGCGGTGTATTTTCTTGAATCTAGATGGAGTAGGATTTGCCAGGAGCTACTGACCAGATCCAAACTCGTCATCATCTTCATACCGCTGCATTCTTGGAAGAGTTCTTCCGTAGTTTAAGGACATTCTGCATCCGCAACGAGGAGTTCATTTAGCTTGCGGGCGTCAAGGCATAATCTGACGGATCCATCCTTCTTGGTGACCAGTACAGTCGGATTGACGTACGGGATATCAGACCTTTGGATGATACCGTAATCTAGCATCCGTTCAATTTCATCATCGAAGGCATTTCGAAGTTTCACTGGTATCGGGTAGGAGCGGTTGACGAATTGTTTCTCATCTGACACATTCAACTTGTGTTCATAGATGCTCATTCTGCCTGGCCGTTTGTTAAAAACACCTCGATATTTCCATATTGTCTTCTTAAAGTGGTTGTATTGAAACGGTCTTAGTTTAGTGAAGCCCTCAAGTTTCTCCTCAACTTCTTGGATAGTTATGGAGTCTTCTACTTTAGATTCTTCTTTCTTTATGGGGTTACATTCTGGAGTTGAGTCCATCGTGCTAGGTTGTTCCATTGGCTGAGCAAAGGAGATCGAAAGTTGTTCGTCCTTGCTACTCAGGTAGATTTTGTTTTCTCGGAGGTCGATCTTCCCTTGGTGTGTCCGTAAGAAGTCTATTCCAATTATGCAAGTCCTTATTAATTTTGGGATTACCATGAATATGGTGTCTCTCCTTTTCCTGCTATATTCATCTTGGCTAGGATTTGTCTTCTAATTCGCACTGATTTGTGGGTTGTTGCATTTGTGACGTACATGCTCACTATTGGAAGTGTATGACAATGTCTGAAATTCTTGATGTGTTGGTTCACCAAAGATTCAGAGAGAGCAGTGACTTGACTTCTAGTGTCAATAAGTGCATTAGTCTTGATTCCTTGGATTACGACGTCTATTTCTGGGGATTGCAGTGGTCGGCCGTCTTCCTGTGCTTCTTCTTCTTCTTCTTCTTCGAAGATGTTGTTGCACGTCAAGATATGTTCAGGTTCTAGCCAAGAAAATTGAATTGTATTCATCTCATTCGAGTCCGGTGGATTTATCTCCATGTTCGTCGTACACGTTGTGGACGCGCCTCGGTGTCCCTGGCTAGTGCGGGGCACCTTGGTGGCCACAACGTTCTTTAGTTTTCCGAGGCTGTGGGCTTCGGGCAACGGCTCTCTCCAGTGGACTCCTCTCCTGGATTCGTTTCATGGGGTATAGTCCGTTGCGGAGATCGCTGGTTCCGCTGTGTTCCTTCCGTCTGGATGACGTTTGCTTGGTGATGATAGCCTGCGCAGTTGTAATTGTCACTTCTTCCTTGTTGATGATTTAATTGAGGGCGGTTATTTGGAGTTGTTTGTTGGTGAGGTTTTCTGGGTGGAGGGTATGTGTTCCGTGGAGGTGTCGTTGGAGATGGGGTTGTTGCAACATTTGTCGTCTTTTCCCTGTTTGACGCTGGTTCGTTTCTATTTTCTTTTTCAGTTCGTGCCGGGAAGGACCCTTGAACGAATTTATATCGTCTATCTGCCTCCCATGGATTAATTAAGGATAGTGTTTTGGAAAAGTGATCCGCGAGTTTACTAATTATCTTCGTCGTTGACAGAGGTGGCTCTAAATCTTTCGTTTCGCTGAATATTTTTACAGCGTATTCAACTGCCGACATTTTTTTTTTTTTTTTCGGTAGTATTTCCCATAATGTAGATTTAAGCCTATCTCCTGTTAGATCTCACTATTCCTATATCTTGCCTTAAATGGTTCTTCAAATTCCGGTATGGAATTTATATTCTTCTCTTGTACTTGCCACAAACCTTGTGCCGTTCCATCTAGACTATTGCCCATAATGAAACGCAAATCCTCCCCTTGGGCCTGAGTTGCCCTCAAATAACACGACATTTTCTTCAAGTAGGTGAGCGGGCGCTCGTTACTTATGCCCTTAAATGTCGGTGGTCTCATAGATATAGCATTAGGTCTTAGAAAGCTATTCCTAAAACTTATTTTGCCTAATTTCTGTCAAATTTTTCGCTTTCTCTCTGTTGAGTGCCTCTTTTGACTTCGTGGTTTGAAATTCTTTCTACTTGTTCCCTGAGATCCTGGAGAATGTTTACCAATTTATGGTGTTTGATTTCCAGATCCGCAATATCTATCCTGGTACTCGCTAGATCTACCTGTTGTTTTTGCTGAGCTTCTTAGCGCTCCTGTCCTGACTTCTGCATTAGTATTTGTATTAATTCTAGCAGATTTCTTGGTAGTCTTTCTTCTATGATTTTTCCTAGTTCATAATTATTGCGTTCTAGATCGTGTACCCTATGTTTTAATTTTATAAGCGTTTTTGCTGTGGCATCAGGATCTACAGGATTTTGTGCAAGGATTTCCGCCAAATCTAATTCACTTGCTAGATTCACCCCTCTTACCACGTTTCTATTTATATTGTGTCTGGGATATGTATCCACATGACTATCCATAATTATGTCTTCAGAATCTGCAGATCGTACGACTGGGGTTCGTCGATTTTCCTCAATTTGTTCGAGTGCAGTACTGGCAAACAATGTCTCGGTTTCATCGAGAGGTCTGTGAGTTTGATACCCTGTGTCTTGGGATTTTTGGTCCTTATTCTCGGCTATATCTAAAGTCTTCACTTGTTCTGATAATTAAGCCTTTTTTTTTAGTTGCGCCAGCCCCAGGTTGGGCGCCAATTGTAACGTTTGTCGATAGTGCAAATTCTGTGAGAGGTCTGTGAGTTTGATACCCTGTGTCTTGAGATTTTTGGTCCTTATTCTCGGCCATATCTAAAGTTTTCACTTGTTCTGATAATTAAGCCTTTTTTTTAGTTGCGCCAGCCCCACGTTGGGCGCCAATTGTAACGTTTGTCGATAGTGCTATTTCGTACGCTCCTTATGAGTGTACGAAATGGGATGTAGGTAAGTGCTCGGGGCTGGTGTCTTTAAGAATTTAGGCGACACAGGATTATATGGTAAAATAAAATAACAAAAACTTTTTGAATTATCTGGTTTTTTAGGAGATAAATTTTTCAATCAAGTACCCGCTATAATTGATTATAAAAAGCAACAGTTAGTATTTCCAAATGCAATTGTTCCATTTGAATCAAGAGAAACAATCACAGTTCCAGCAAGAACAAAAAGTATGTTCTATATAAGAGTAGCTAATTCTATTGAGAAGGAAGGATATGTTCACAAGCTAAACGCTGGGAAAGGAATATATTTAGGAAATGTCTTGGTTACCAATGAAAAAGGTAGAGCTTATTTGCCTATTATAAATACTCGGGAAGAGGAAGTAGTTATACAAATTCCGACTTTAGAAATTCAGGCGATAGATGATTATAAAGAAAAGGCTCCAAAAAGTGAGACCTCTAATACGAAGTCCAAAGACAAGGCTCGAGAAGTAGAGACCTCAAAAATTAATAAAATATCCCATTCGCTCAAGCCTCTGGGTTGAATCCTAAACCAAATACAGGGTGCAACAAGCCTCCTAAGGCCAATGTTAGCACACCTCTCTTGTTAACTCATTCTAAAGATGCAAAAAGCATCATAGATTGCCTTTCAATAAAAGATATAAATATTAAAAGAAGTGAGGAGGTAAAGAAATTATTAAGGTTAGAACATTTGAATGAAGACGAGAAAGTATATGTAAACCAGTTAATAGAACAAAACCAAGACGTATTCCACGTACCAGGAGAATCCCTGGGATCCACTGATGTAATTCAACACAAAATATCTACGGTAGATGAGCTACCCATTAATTCGCGGCAGTATAGATTTCCGCCAATTCATAAAGAGGAAATAAATAAACAAGTTAACGAACTTCTCCATGGCAATATAGTAAGACCATCCAAATCTTCATATAATACTCCCGTGTAGATAGTACCAAAGAAACCAGATTCGAAAGGAAATAAAAGATGAAGAATGGTATTAGATTTTCGAATGTTAAATGATAAAACAATAGGTGATGCCTATCCTTTGTCGAATATATTGGAAATTTTAGATCAGCTAGGTAAAGCTCAATATTTTTCCGTTTTTGACCTAGCATCCGGATTTTACCAGATTAAAATGAGTCCGGAAGATGCGCATAAGACGGCTTTTTCAACGCCATATGGCCATTATGAATTTGATAGAATGCTATTTGGGCTAAAGAACGCTCCAGCCACGTTTCAGAGACTAATGGACATAGTATTAACAGGTATGCAGGGTGAAGAGTTATTTGTCTATCTAGATGATATAGTCATCTATGCTTCTTCTTTGGAAGAGCATACCGAGAAATTCGATAAATTAATTGAACGATTAAGGACATCAAATTTGAAGCTACAACCTGATAAATGTGAATTTTTAAGGAAAGAGGTAGCATACCTCGGTCATCTTATTAGTGAAAAGGGGGTGAAACCAGATCCCTCAAAATTAGAAGCAGTACGTGAATTTCCAATTCCAAAGAATGTAAAAAATGTCAGGCAGTTCTTAGGGCTGGCAGGCTATTACCGACGATTCGTAGAGAGTTTTTCAAAAATAGCTAAGCCTCTGTCTAAATTACTGAAGGATGATGTGCCGTTTGTCTGGACGGATAAGGAGCAGGCATCATTTGAAATGTTAAAAGAAAAGTTATGCAACTCTCCGGTACTATAATATCCTGATTTTACTCAGCCGTTTATATTAACAACAGATGCATCAGGATACGCAATAGGTGCCATTATATTATGTGTCTCGTTCTCGATGATAGTATTGTAGTCATGCTTGTCATGCCTAACATCACAACGTTTTAGCGCATAGTTATTTGAAAAGTGGCGCCCTCCCGCGCCATCTTACCTCTGATGCGAGTCTGTTCCTCATATTGTTTCGTTGTGCCGAAGCGTCAAGAACGTTGAGCGAATCTTTAGCATCGAACATTCGATATTTATCGGATATTTATCGTATATTTGGAAGATGGAACACAGGAAACACAAGAAGCGATCAAGATCCCGATCACGGGAGAGCCATCGTTCTAAACATAGGAGAAACGATAAGTACGGTGATTTGCAGTCCCAAATACATAACCTAACAAAGGTAGTGGAAACATTGGTGAATGCACAGAGAGTTGCGACAGACCCGCTGCAGACATCTGACAACAGGAAGATATTTGGTGAGAAAAAAAAAAAAAAAAAAATCTCTTCTTTCCATACGAGAGTTGAGAGACAAAACCCACACGGTTTGTCTAAGTCCATACGACGTAATTCGGGTATAGTGATAAGTCCCACACGGACAGAACCTCACTATCTGCGCAATAAGTGCTACCCGCTAATACTTCCCTTCTCTCTCTCTTTCTTTAGATGATAAAGAGGACAACCCGAGCGTCTCAAATGTGGAGACCGAAGACGAGCATAGAGAGAAGGAAGTGGAAAATTTTTCCGAACAAGAAACACAAAACGACAGCGTTTTGAAGGTCTTGGGAATAGATCCCAATGAGTGTAAGTTCAAAGAGGTCAAATACCACCCTGAACTTAAGAACACATGGCTCAAATGGAAAAATGAAGGCCTTCCGGAGAAGAATAGGAAAGAGATCTTGGAAGCCTACGATAGGAAAGCAGATTTTTATACAGAAGCTCCTAAGTTGAACTTGGAAATAGTTCCGCTTCTGACTGATATCGCCAAGAAAAGAGACGACCATTTCTTGAATACACAAAATTGTGTTGGCACGGCTATAGCGGCACTTGGGGCGGCAGTCTCCATGCTCCTAAATCCTTCGGAAGAAGGTTTGGAGGAGGATCTCTTTACGGACTATATAAGCCAGGCAGGCCAGATCTTGGCTGATGTTTTCCACCAACAATCAGTTGCAAGGAAGTCGTTCATTACACCACATTTGAACAAAAGTATCAAACCTGTTGTGGAGACGATGATTTCGAATGAATGGCTTTACGGAGAGAATCTCAAGGATAAAGTCAAAGACATTAAAGAAATTGAAAAAGCCTGTGCCATTATTAAGGAGAAAGCGCCACAGAAATTTACTGGGAAAACACGGGATCAGGGAAACGCGAAGTACCCACCTGTGAACTATCGACAGGTGGGTCAACAACAACGTCGTCGTCAGCTGAAGTTCAAGCCACGATCCTACAGAAACCCTCAGAATTCGTCGAAGGCGACGACTCAGGCGACGACCCAGTCATCGTCGAAGAAGTGACTCAGGTACCTAAACCATCGGGACGTCTCCGCTACTTTGCAAGCAGATGGGCAAATATTACAACCGACAGATATATTTTAAGTTACATAAATGGGTACAAGATTCCATTCATAATAACACCTTTTCAAGATAAAGTTCCCGAGGAGAAAAAATTTTCTGCCGAAGAGGAATGTAAATTTCAATTAGAAATTACTGAACTTCTCAAAAAAGGTGCTATTGAGGAATGTGAAGAGTGTGAAGGACAGTTTGTTTCTTCTTATTTTCTGGTTCCAAAAGCCGATGGTTCATATCGATTCATTTTTAACATAAAAGAATTGAATAAGTTTATAAATCCTCCACACTTCAAATTAGAAGATATCAGAACCGCACTAAGTTTGGTTTCTCAAGGGGATTTTTTAGGCACCTTAGACCTCAAGGATGCATATTTTGTGGTGCCCATTTATGAGGGTCACAGGAAGTTTTTAAGATTCAAATTCAGAGGAAAGATGTTTCAATTCTCATGTTTGCCCTTCGGTCTATGCACTAGTCCATACATATTCACAAAGATAATGAAACCGATTGTTAATGTACTGAGACTCCAGGGAGTACTACTGGTATTGTATCTAGACGATTTTCTTTTCATCCATAAGTCAAAAGCGGCATGCGAGAGAAATATGAAAAAAGCGACCAAACTTTTGAAAGAGTTAGGTTTCATTATAAACTATGAAAAAAGTTCGCTAAATGCTCAACAGAAATGTAAATACTTGGGCTTTGTCATTGACTCGATGAACTTTTCTCTGAATTTGACCGATAAAAAGAAAGATCAAATAGTAAGGCTTGTTAATGAGTTTAAGGTCGGAGAATCATACAAAATCAGAAAATTTGCAGAATTTTTGGGCGTATTGGCAGCAGCTTGCCCAGCAGTAGCCTATGGTTTTATACACTGCAAACTACTAGAAAGACAAAAGTTTTTAGCATTAAAATTTAATGGAGGAAATTACGAGGGAAAAATTTGGATAGTAGAGTCTATGCTTAAGGATCTTAACTGGTGGAAGCTAAACGCTGTCATCGGGATGAATCCAATTAAAACTCAGGTTTATGCTATTGAAATCTTTTCGGATGCCTCCTTGTCAGGTTGGGGTTCTTATTGCAATAATTCAAGGGCTTTCGGTTTTTGGAACAAACAGGAGAGGCAAAAACATATAAATTACCTTGAATTACTAGCAGCCTTCTTTGCAGTGAGGTGTTTTGCCTCAGAACTATCACAATGTGAAATATTACTCCGGCTAGACAATAAGACCGCAATTGCATATATTAATAGAGCGGGTGGTGTACAATTGCCACATTTAACGGTGCTTGCAAGGAAAATCTGGGAATGGTGCGAAGAGAGGAAATTATATCTTAGAGCGTCGTACATACCCTCAGCTGAAAACGTGGAGGCTGACCTAGCATCGCGTAATGTTAATATAGATTCTGAATGGGAACTCTCTCAGACTGTTTTTAGTCAACTTGAGAAAGAATTTGGCCCCTTTACGGTGGATTTGTTTGCATCTAGATTGAATACGAAATGTAAAAAGTTTTACTCTAGATTCCCAGATCCGGAAGCAAACGCGGTAGACGCGTTTACTATAGCATGGTCCGAAGAAAATGTTTACGCTTTTCCTCCGTTCGCACTCATTCTACGTACTCTAAGGAAGTTGATGAATGATAAAGCGATGGGAGTGGTGGTAGTACCTTTGTGGCCTACACAGCCATGGTACCCTCTTTTTACGTCGCTTCTTATTGAGCCAGCAATTACATTCGAACCTAATAGTAATTTGTTAACATCGCCTTACAGAGATCTGAGTCACCCACTAGCAGCCCACCTTTCATTGGTGGCAGGCAGATTGTCCGGTCAGCATACTTGAAAAAAGGATTATCGGAAGATGCTGTGGAGATGATGGTGGGGTCTGTCACTACTGCAACACTTAAACAGTATGAATCTAGTTTAAGATGTTGGTGGGAGTTTACTCACATAAAAGGACTGGATATATATAATACCAAAACCACAGAGATTATTAGTCATTTAAACGATCGTTTCAAAAAAGGTGCTACGTATAGTACGTTAAACACGGCTCGTTCCGCGATTTCCTTAATTTCAGTGTATGATATTAATGAGGATGGATTGATCTCTCGATTTTTGAAGGGGGTGTTTAAACAAAAACCTACCAAGCCGAAGTATTCTACGACATGGGATGTCTCCCCGGTACTTGATTTTTTAGAGAAATTACATCCGCTTAAAAACCTAAAATTGAGGGAGGCCGCGGAAAAAGTTGCGACATTGTTAGCTTTAACGACGGCTCAGAGGTTACAAACTCTAGCGTTAATAAACATCGATAATATAGTAAAAACTGATGCTGGGATAGGTATAAAAATTACAGAACGGATAAAAACTTCAAAGCCTGGAGCTTTTCAACCAGAATTGATCTTACCATTTTTTAAGGAAAAACCAGGTT
>JARQTB010000563.1:0-13034 GCA_030142455.1 Cephus pulcher
AGGGGGCGCCAACGTCGCTAACCTAGGGGGCGCCAACGTCGCTAACCTAGGGGGCACCACGTCCCAACTTAGCACGGACGCGAACCCGAATGCCGGTATCGTGTCGGTGCAGGAATCTTGGTCCAGAACTCTCCTTGTATAACTACTACTGTCCTCATAACTTTAGATAAAGACAACTGCACTGCTATTGGCTATTCGATTATTTTGAAACTGGAATATTCGATAGAAAACATTTCTTGGCCAATCGGTGCATCACAGACGCTTTATAAAAAATATCAGTATAGTGCTATGTTAATATCCAAATTGTAAAAACATATTGCATACATTACCAAGGAGGTTCGGCTATAATACCTAGTTCAAGATAAAGTTATGAATTTTTTAATTTATTAGACAATAAATAAACATTCGTTTAGGAAAAAATTTAACATTGGTTACCGTACAGTTTTTAAGATAAATAATCTGTAAGTGTCAATTTTAACTATAAAACATTCATCTTATAAAAATTAATAACTTTAAAATTCAACATCTCGATATTCGTACAGTACAATGTAATGAGTTTTTATTGCAATGTTGGTTACCTTATATTTCCACTTTTTATTTTTGCATCAAACATTTTGAAATTTTTTTACTGGCCCTTTAACCCGTGATTTCCTATTACTATTATAAATATCATCGCCGAGCCACGTTGACAACAATCTATTGTGGTAATGATTTTGGCTACTGTAATGATTTGGCTACGGTTTCAATTTTTAATAGTTTACTTAATTTATTATGAGACGATATGTTTTATGAAATTCTAAAGCACTATAGCCGTTTTCTGAATTGCGAAATCAGAATATCCAACTCCCTTACCCCCAAAAGAAGGAAGTTTCATACGTATTGTATTAAATTAATACACAAAATGGTGTATGGAAGGCATTTCAAAGATACTGAACAACTTTTTAAACATTTTAAGAAACTTACAAATTTTGACTATAGAGACTGCTGTAGTATAAAAAATAAGGACACGAGTATTTTAAAGTTATTCGTGAAAAAGGGAGCACGGTTAGATTGAATGAACGAAATAAATACAAAGGGGAAAAAATTACAAAGTTCCATAGGTGCGATATTTCGAGGCTATAGGGGAGCAAAATTCTTAGAAACTCGCAACGATAGGATGCCCTTTCCAGTTCACGGCTCCGACTTCGAACGAATCATGCGTCTATTCTATTATGACAGTAATTTCTATAATGCCTACTGTATTTCTAAACATTAATATAATTTTAATGTTGAGCACGGTAGTGCGGGGAACGCTCTGCATGTTAGTTCACACGTGCGTGGAGGGCAAATTGCAACTATAGAACTCTGTAGAAATAAATGAAGAAGTATTCGAAGATTTGGATGTGTACTAAAGCTATATTAGAAAGCCGAACTTAAGTTATTATTATTAAGACTTTTACAATCTCAAAGGTTTAACATAATTTTCAGAATGACTAAATATACAACTTTAAGTCACGTTTTAAGGTCAAGGTGAACAAATTTCGTCGTACTGTCTCTACGAAAATTAGTGAATGATTAATATAGAGTTAATGGCCGAATTATTCTAATGTATAATATGTCTTGTGCATATGTAATTGTGATGATAATACTCTACCACGCTCTCTATAGAGGTGCCACATAACAAAGAAAGAAATAATTAAGGGTCTTTTAGAGTCCTAAAAAGCCAAGGATAGACGGGTCACGTGGGGAGAGCCCATTAGCAGTCGCGAGAAAGCGAAGTGGTTCATTCATGAAACTCGTCAGACACGGCATCGAATCTATTACTACTACTATTACTAATACTACTACTACTACTATACCACTACTAACGCAGTTTACGGCGTCTGACGCAACAACTTGCTGCTGCCACTACGAGCCCTTTTATTACAGCCACTACACAATGCAGCAACAGCTGCTTGTATTAGAGTTCATAACTGCACGAAAATATTACCGCTACCATTGTGTAGCAGTACATCGCTAGTGATACTGTTACTGGTAGTATGTGCATAGTAGAACTGATCGGATTAATGAAATAAAAATATCCTATTTCAACTATAATAGTTTACTACTATTACGACTGCTGCATGTACTGCGAGTTTAACCAATTCCCGATTACAATGAATTATTCTGTTACACACGTGTAGTTACAAAAAAAGTATTTTCAATATTGCATATTAAATTATATTAATGCTTTAACACGTTCACGCAGGCGCATTTTTTTATATATAATATATTTCGAACTTTCTGTGAGCCACCGGTGGTACACGCCGGTGTGAATGTGTTAAGCATGGAAATTTTCTTTCATAATATAACTTTTTATTTTTGTAATAAATCTACCAAAGAGTAAGAGTTGTAAGTCGATTCATAAAATCTAAGGGCAGGCGTTAAAATAGTATTTTATCTAGCTAGTATAAATCACACGAGTCTTATAGTCATTCGTATTAACTAGATACAACAGTTTTTGTAACAAATGCTCAAAGGAAAGACCGTCTGGCCTTTTTTCTTACAGGAGATAACACTGTTAACCTGCCTCAAAAATATTTGTTAATGTTGTAGGTTTCTCCTTCCTCGAAAATATTTTAGATGTCTATAAAAATTAGTAACGCTCTTTGTGTAGCCGCAGTTTATAGCATGTCCCTTAGTTTCTTTTATTTTGGTTTGCACAGGTGTTTTGCAATTTACTTTACGCCCAACCAATATTGTGGTGTATTCCATCAACATCTGAATTAAGCTGCAGATATAATTACGGAATAGTTAAGACAAAATTATACAAAGTAAGCTTAAAAGCATTAAGAATTCACTTATGACAAAGCATTACCTATATCAATAACTTTTATCCAGTAACTACTTACTTATTTTATTGATTAATAACGTAAGTAGAAATTATGAATTAAATTGCAAAAAATTATGTATGATAACCAACACTTTAGTATTTATTTATAGAATATTCTGTATGGTAAAAGAGAATTTAACGGACACCAAGTATATAACAAGTACGAAGAGATAAACGCTCAAGGTGGTTGGCTTTACCCTAGCAGCGTTATGTACAATGTGCTATAACGCAGAAGCACTGCTAAACTGAGTGAACTTGAAATTAGTTAGATTCCTGAGAAACTTTGAACCAGTTTGCGCAGGGAATTCTGAGGCCATTGTACTATTAGCAACAACAGAATCGATTTTCGCTTTTATTAACATTGATATCCTACATTTAGTTCATTGCATTATTTATTCGAACAGACTTTAGTGTCTTAATATAGCTATCTCATTCATATAGAATTTTTATAGTTTCCAATATTTGTGGTTTTGTATTTGGTGTTTGATTGAATATAATATAGTCTATATATTTTGTAAAGTGAATTGCATGGAGATGAATTATGGGGTTTGTCATTGTCTGTGACAGTTATGATCATTCGTAGTGTTCTGTAATAACTGTAAAAGTTTAACAGTCATCGAATCGGTAGTGGAAATTATAAGAAAAAACTAAATGAATGATATGCTTTGTTGAAAACTCTATGTTTCTGTTAATCAAAATTGTAAACTGTCACATTATTACTCCACGTGGTCCAACTAAAGTGGTAAAATTCAACAATTTATTATAGATAAGTTTTCAACAACTACGAAAATAAAGTTGTGAACCACTGCATGATATAGAGATTACTTCGATATTATTTTAGCTTCTAACTTCGTGTTCAACAAAGAACCTTTTGCGCGCTGTCTATACATGTACTCTGAAGAGTATTGAAGAAGTAATAATACCACTGAAAATACTTGGAAAATGTAAAGAAACAATTAATTCCCCATCGACTTTACAATAATATTTTTCTCGTTCTTTTTGGTTATAGTTATAAAAATAATTTCTTATAATAGTTTGTAAAATCGAATAGTGCTTCAACTTAAATTCAATGTCGTTGTGGATACCTTTATTTTGAGAATGTTTATATTTTTATTGCAAAATGGTATTTTTCATCAACTTTTCGTAAAAAGAATATGTAATTGACACTAAATTGTTACAGTAACAATATATTACAAATTTCATTGGATATAGCCTCATTTGCGATAAATATATATTTTACAGAATCATTTTTATTGTAAAATTAATATCATTTCTTTAACCAACCGTACAGAATGCTTGAAAAAGAGGTTCTCTTTTAGGAGTTGAACATCTACTAAGAACAAAAGTTCTTTTATCATTAGCCTTTATAGAAACGTCCATTCTTGTATAAAATGCACAAAGATGATCTTTAAAAGACAACCATCATTCACCATAATAATAAGTGCTTAAGGGTTCTTGATGCAATGTTAATCTTTTTCACATGAACACGAGTCAATAATCAAAGAAAAAATGAAGATGAGAGAAGTCCAACTGTGAATCTTAACGCCATTAGAAAGCGGCAGTTAAAATATCATAAAACAAATAATATGAAATCTAGATATCGTCATGTACTTCGGTATACAATATCTAAACAATTTTATTCAAAATTAAAAGAAACTGCAGGAGTTGTTATCATAGACGTTTAAATACATAGTCGATCCACAACCAAAATTTGAGGACTAGGAGACTTTTATATTTACACTAAAAGCAAGATGGTCCCTCAAACAGACATTTGACTTGTGAAGGAATTATATATTCTACGTTTGTTTGATTGTATATATGTATGTAATAATTGTATGTTTAATACTGCGTAGTACAGCACGTTTTGAATATAACTAAATCACTAATGTGTATAAAATGAAAATCTTACTGTTTAAACAATAAACAGAACATAAAATAATGTTTTTAAAAACTTCGATAATGTTAAGTATCAATATTAAAAATCAGAACCTCTGATTTGGTTACGTCACACTAGCTATTTGCATTAAAAGCATTCATCCGTATGTTCGATGAAATGTTAGAAACTCTGGTAGTTGTTATGTGTGTACGTAAGACATAAACTTCAAATATAAATTCGAAATTCTTGTCACGTTTATGACGTTTTTATCACATAAGAATTATCATAATTGTGTCTTCGTAGCAATTTAATAGGGCTGATAGTTCATACGTTATTCTTGCGACCGAATAAAACTTCATAGTAGTGTATGTTATCTTGATACACTTCTGGTAACATTTTCTTTACGAAATGTTCACAAACAAATAAGTATACCTGATTGAGTAGCAAATTAAGAAACAACAAGAAAAGTACGTTCAATATAATTAAAGCATCACTCACCGGCACAGCAGTCGCTCGAACGCCGAGCGTCGTAACGCGTCGGCGGCTGGGCGCGCACTGACCCCAGCGCTTTCAACCCTCTGTCGGCTACCGCTGCTGTTACTAAACCGAACGATCTTTACCGAAGATCACCGAACCCCATAAATCGCCTCCCGTCATCTATTCGTGAGCCTCACTGTCACAGTGCATTTGTGTGTACGGTTCTGTCCACAATGGGCAGTATCACTATCATTTCATCACCTAGGCTAATACTAATTGCAAACAAATCTGTACATCGATGTAGAATATTAGAATTGATGTTTGTTTCTGTACATATATGTGTGTATGTATGCAGATGGTATAGATCATGTCTGCAGTCATATAGACTCATCGTTAGATTGGCCCAATACATATGTATAACATATATATTTATATTATATTTATATATTTTATTATATATATTTATATTGTCCTTAGTTTGTAGTAACTTGCGACATAAACATGCTAGGTAAAACTTCATAATAAAACTTAATCGTTTGTATTTTTACATTTTTTTAAAAAAGTGTGAAATTTACACTTTTTCTAGAGGATGCACCCTACAGTAAACACCCTGTAATAAACTAATGCATTGTATGATGCTATGAAGTATTATTCAACTTTGACGAAGAGCCTTTTCAATCTAATTGTTTGTTGCAGGATTAAAAGTTATATCATGAGATGATGTTTCATAAATCAGTCTATGATATGGCAAATTGGACATCACGTCAGGAATACACGCTTATAATAACTTCGTCAGAATTTCGTTGCCGTCAATAAAATCAGAAATTCAACTAGATATTTATGTGCTTGCATCGAAAATCTTTAATGAGATTAAACGAGATTATGTTGGTATAAATGGATACTTCGAGAATATCCGAAACTAGAATCTTTTTTTCGATCAGGACTTGCCGGAAGTTCGTGATTCGCATTTATGTCTACTGCGCTTTTCGCCCTCCGGCGGATATTCGACTAATAAAATTCGGGCGGCTCCGCTGATTTCATTTAGTAGCGTCTACTTGTATTTACATCAAGTGGGCGATACTCATGATTTCTATTAATTCAATCTATGAATTCTTAGCCTTTAAAATTCAGACCTTTCTATATGATAATGAATTTTCGCTCCGTTTATCATTTTTTTTTATCTTAAGAGCTTTGACATCTACCTTTTTGGGAAAAAGTAATAGAGAATGCTAAAAAGAAAAGCGAGGAAAGATGTCAAGGGATCTTTTACGGAAGACCTTTTGTACAAGACCACTAGCAGGACAATATAGGAGTATCTTATACATTATTTGCAATCAAAAGGAAGAAATGTAGTTGTAGGCAATTTGTTGTGGCCGAACTAATTGAAAAATAAAACAGCTAGTAGGCACTTCAAATAAAAGGATTCATTAAATTTATTCGAAAAATTGCAGTTTATCTATGTACTGTAACGTATCTTTCTTAACCCGACACCGATAACGAGAAATCCGAAAACTAACCTACGTTACCTTCGGTCGTCCACCCTTTCCTCATGCATCCGCAAGCCAGACGGGCGCCAGCCAATTCTTTTTCACCGGGAACTGACGAGCCGCTATGAACTGGAAGTTGGGGTGGAACAGGCCCAAATTCGCCAAAACGAGAGCTGTGACGGAACCTATCAGATAATGCGATAAATTAACGGATCCTTTCGATTTTTGGGGTCGCGTAAAATCAGCAAACGCAACTGGTTGCATGAACGAAAGCGGAGGATTACGGAAATGCACAGCCGCTCAGGTTGCTATGTTGAAGTAGAGAGGGTCGGAGTAAGCGTCAGGCAAATAGTACGAGATACAGAGAGCAATGGATCAAGAACGTCAAAGAACGAATCGGACGTATCAAATCGAAATCCCTTCACTAATTAATAAATTGGGAGTCCTCACCGGAGCTGGTGCAGCTAATCCGTGAAAGCCGAGAACTGTATCCAGAGGACACTCAGGCGGGCACTGCACTAGGGCACAGCACTACACCTCCGGAACACTCACAGAAAATCTATAGACTTTTCTGGATATCGTGAGAGCGCCTTGAGAAGTACACTAGCGAGAACTTTCTATACCGTATCGAAACACAGATAGAAAAACTATCAACAGATAGCACGGGAGCGCGAGGCAGCTCGTGACACCTCGGTCGGTGCCCCAAGATAGACTGCTCTGACAGTAGCCAAATTCGAGAACTAATCATTCTGACTGGTCGAGATTCTTATAGCCTAGAGCCCGTATTCAGAACTCGCTTTTAGTGCTAATAGCGCGCTCTTAAGTTTTTTCTTAATGACTTTTAACTACAGGCGACTCTGTTAGTGACTTTAAGAGCGAGTTGTGAATACGGACTTAGGACTCTTCTTTTCCCTCAAGTCGTACCCTTAAACAAAATTGAGAGCGTTCCTTAGCGAATCGGTACGTAACTTTTGGCGTTCCTCCACGGTCGCTTCCCCAGAGCATCGGGTGACAGCTGGGCACCACATCCTTAACTTGGCAGGGGGTTCCTCCCCTTCCCTTAATCGTATCAAAACTATAACATCGTCCGCTCTACAGCCCTTTGCCCATTTCCAGCGGGGCGCCGGTATCTCACCCGAGCTTCTGGCGGTCCGTGGAGACGTCTCCGTCGGGTACTCTCCTCTGCCGGACAACTTGATACGTCGAGACTATCTCCCTACGGCAGATTCGAGCACCTCGACCTCAATTCAATAATATTAAATCTTTCGACAGCATTGGCGTAACTATACGAATCAACCCGAGAGCGTAGCTTCGGAGCAGGGTGGCGCCTCGAAGCGAGCCGGAAAGCGAGAGCGTTATCTGTATCGGTAGCCGAAGTCGCCTTGTGACCGTGAATCGAAAAATCACGTCACAGTACATACAGAAATATCAAGACTGACAGGTTTACCGTAAGGCACTACTGATTGAACCATAGAGTTGTATCTTATGCGTTCGCCGTAAAAAATTTACTTCGCGTATGTAGAACTTTTAGACTAGAATGCTCAACATTTGTAAATATTACTTCTGTATTTATATGTTTATAATTTTTCCTGTAAGCTTCAAGCCGATTGGTTAGGCATTATACCTAGGCATGAGGATACACAAATGCAATACTAAATTTTCGAATTTATTCTCACGTGCCGCCTAGAAGTCTATTAATGTCGTTGTGACATTTTCATCTGAAACTTAATATCTTGCGTAAAACTCAAGTTCGTTGGTTCACTGAGTCGTCTGTAATTTTGTATACAGACTCTTTTTGCCATGCATGTACTCTTTTTATTGTGATTACGTGTACATTACTGATGGTGTTTTGGTTCTTGTAGGGAAGGGTTGTATTCAAGAAGGCAACATTGAGCAAAGCCAGGCATGGGGTTTGACATTTGATGGTGGTCTGTGAATTTGAAGACGAAAGTAGTGCAGGACATGTGGAAACAATTCTGAAACTCTGACACGCACTATCCTCACTTATATTATCACGCCTTAAGAAGAATTCAGTGCCTGAATTTCTCTTCTATTGTCCTGTTATGTTCTAAGTGTATATATCGAGGGTTAGAGCGACTCGAGCATATTTCAACTGCGGTGGCATTCGATCTGAAGAAGCAGAACCGAGCAGAGCATCTCTTCGGCAACTCTACATATATGGTGTTCCACAATAAAGTGTTGTTATATTTTGTAATACAACAATAATAGAAAATTACGTGTGCTCTTTTAATACAACGTCATCGACCAAGCAAGGTTTTTTGCGCAAACAGGTTGTAACACGTGGAAACGTCTTGTAATTCGCTTGCCGTTCTTCTGGAATATTAATGAGCACAGATATTGCGATAAACGTATATTGAAAGGATAATCTGTATAAAAAATAACAAACAATGATATAAAAATATATTCGATGCTGTTTCATGGGTGGTAACCACAAGAGACAGGAGGGTAGCTATAATCGGTAAAGCTGCAACATGTAGGTGGATGCAGGTAGCTTCAATCGATGATGAGCGAAATAGATGCATAATTCCGGTAAAAGAACTCAGAAAGCGAATCAGAAAGATCTAGGAAGTTTATATAGTTGTCCACTTGTTTCATCTAGTGAGAAACCTCTGTGGTTACGTCCTAAGCCAGGGACGTCCTAAGGTCATGTCGTTCGGTATCTTGATTTTTGAGATACAGGGACCATAAAGAAGGAGATTCATCCGCGCCAGATGTGAACAACACCTAGCATCCTATTCTTCATCCTATTCATCCTATTGTGGTATTTAGATGTGGCCCTGATCAAGGCCTTACATGGATTGACCTATCAGGACGATCCCAATTAGGCCCGATTCGAAGTATACTATTTTAACAATCTTGTGGCATTCCATCTGCCTATGGAGAAATTTAGTCAGAACTAGGCGCGAGACTTGATCAGCTTTTCCTAGTTCTGATGGGACTATGCTTCAGATACCCAATAGGCGCTAGGTGAATAGATGTGATACGAATGTTATGACATGAGTTCGCAGATTCAAATCCCGCTCCTAAGGCTACAAACAAGAAGTACGCAAGAACCATGAAATACATACGCATCCATTTTTTATATTTGCTTTAATTATACAGTTTCCCATTATATAAATTGTACATTTGATGTATTTAAATAAATATTAATAATCTAAGAATTAAATAAATAATCTAGGAATAGCTTGATCGGAGCAATATGAGATAATCTAATCAGATTTGGATCTAATACGACGTTATGTTTTTGATCTGATCCGAATCAAGTTGCCAGATCAGAACCTGACCTTAACTATGGCAAATCAGATCTGGGCCTGATTCGAACTTTAAGAAATTTCTATTCGGGGTCTATATTAGACACTTTTACATGTTTCATGTGGTTGTGCTTAAAAAGTCTACAAATAATTTTCGACTATAGTTCAGAGTACACGAAAAAAAAGAGAGAAAAGTAATGATTACTAGTCTGGTTAGCAACGAGTCTCAAATACCATAGAAAATGACGTAAGTTAGTCACGAATACTTTGGAGTGAAGTACGTCAAAGTCAGTCATTATTACCAGGTTACTAGTTGCGCATTCTCTCCAGCATGGTAAATATTCAAAGTTACACAGTATTTTTTACTATGTAGCTCCGATACATACATGAAATCAATGCGGAGTGAAAGATTATCGTCCATAACAGTAACCACTTTTCTGCAGCGCTAGAACAGTCGTTAAGATTCATCAGATTTGTTAACGATCTGATTTCGTAATGTACGAAACAGATTATTTTCAGATCAGTTTTAAATCAGTTTCATAGACTGTATTGATCTTTCGTAGACCTGTGCATGGTCCACGGTGAACTGTATAGATGACAACGAAGTATGGCATAGATTCGTTAGCGTAATCTTTACAGGATCTTATATGGATCATGTCAAATGATCTTCTACCACGCTGTTAACCAGACTAATAACCAGTATTAACTCTTCTGTATACATACTAAAGCAATAGTTAATATTTAGATAGCAACAAATTCGAGTAACAGTGAGAAAAATTCTAGTAAGATTTGCGAAGTAAATCAACAAGACTTCCAATCACTATGATACATGTGAATAGAGTTATGACTGCTACTAAAATGTTGTTCTATTATCGCCACTGTAGTCGCTCTGCGACATTAGTTCCACTTTGAGGGACTCATCCTTCTGGTTCCTAAGAGATGACTCCTCAAAGTAAAGTTCTGTGTATAATAATTCTGATGAGTAAAATCACATGGATATTCGTAAGACATGATAATATAAATTTTTGTAATTTTATAAAGCCTAACCATCATCTATAAAATTTAGTACTATCATAAAATTTATAACAAAATTTAATTAAAATTCTAATTTTTTGCATGTTTACATTGTAAAATAATTATATTTAATGTTGAAGTCATACAATACTTAATTTCGATTGATTTTTACTATAAATTAAATGATTGTGTATAAAATTGCTTATTATTCTTACGATTATATTACCAAAGTCTACTGCTAAATTGTTTATTCGTCAAACATACGAACTAATAATAATAAATTAACTAGAATCGTAATATACTGTAATATAGCAACTAAATTAATAAGTGAGGCTTATGAATAAGAAAGTTATTTCAGATTTAACTTCATTTGCTGTCAACTGTATATATGTGTTAGGAAATATTATCGCATAATTAAACTTTCAGAAGGAACACCGAATAATAAGTAGGTGAGTTAAGACGATTAAGATAAGAGAACTGACAAAAGTTAAGATTGGAATTCCAGTTTTTAAATATTATTTTCTTGTGGATAATGTGTCTAATATTCATTATGACTCTAACTTAATTATAATATAATAGTTATATAAAAGTATATTACTATAATGGTAATTATAATATAATATAAAAGTATGTCACAGCGATACAGTTAGCTAATTATGGGTCATAAATAAGTAAACGAACATAAAAGATTCTGTCATTTGTCTATAGAAAAAAAATACAACGCTCATATCTTATTTCCGTTTATATTGAACCAATTTTGTTTTATAGAATATTATAGATTGAGTTTTAAAAGTGAAATCAATCCACTACTTGACATATACGAATCTATTCCGTACAAGGAATAAAAACGCCTTCAATAAAGTCAGATTTAATAAAGATAACTTAATTTCGTAGAAATTGTATATTCAGCCATCTATTATTCATTTATAATATATCACAACATTTTGATCAATGATTGATCGAAAAACGTCGTCATTCTTATTATGATGAAACTTTGAATATCCTTCAAATTTTCTGCAAAATCACGCTTTATAGAATATAATATTTACATTCAAACTTCTTTAGCTTCTCCCTGTTCCATCATTTATCTTATGAGCATGAAGTAACGTAACTAGAATTAAATGTACTTTAATCGTTTTAAGACATTAATTACAAATCGACTTAGTAGCTGGCACTGAATAAGCCATCTTAAGACATAGAGATATATACCGTATCCGGAACAAAAATTATTGATTATTTTCAGTGGATATTAAGATCAGATTACTTCGTGATCAGTCAGCAATATTACAGAAAAACTGAAAAGGACAGGTTGCATACTTATCGACTAATAGCATCGCAACGTAAAAGAAAAGCGTAGTGTACCATTCGTAGTTACCAACTGGTAATAGTACAGAAAAATATATCTTTCGTATCATAAATTTATACAAATAGATTGCGCGTTTCTTGAGAGGTTTTGAAGAGGACATTAGAAAAAGAGAGCAATAGGTTTCGTAATGGCGTCTCTTTCTAATGTGTCAGATGGTGAGGGATACGTGAGGAGGCAGCCGCGGACAGACTGCGTGGTGCAGGGCAATGTGGAAGGTTAGAAGTAAATAATATTTTCAACTGATTTTCAGCACGGTGAAGAGAATCGGTCACAACCGATATGTAAAAAAATTCGCCGTGATCTGAAAGACTTCCTCTCGTTGCCCTTTTATTGTCTTCACTCCACTCTTTGTACGTGCGAAAGGTATGGTATTAGCAATCGACTATTTCTATCTTTTACATCTTGTCTTCAGCTTCTCCGCAAGAGGGCGTAGTCTATAGCACGTATTCAGAACTCGTTTTTAGTGCTAATAGCGCGCTTTTAAATTATTTTTTAGTGACTTTTAATTAAAAGCAACTCTTTTAGTGACTTTAAGTGCGAGTTCTGAATACGGGACTACGTGTATAAGTCTATGTTTAGTATTTTGCTTATAAAGTACTGTTACGTCTCAGCCGTCCTATATACGATATTCGTTAACCATACATATACACAGCCACTTATACCCATGGCCAACCCATATTATTATTTTACT
>JARQTB010000563.1:16056-29787 GCA_030142455.1 Cephus pulcher
TGTTTATACAACAAACTTATTTTCTCCAAGATGGCGTCTGCGCATTGCTGCGCATGCGCACGCTACCGCTGCGCCATGTTATTGGTAGGTTATATCACTAATCTATGTTTCACTATAGCCCATTTGGAGTGTCACCCCTCTGAGGTAGACGTAATGATACTTTTAATAATTGTGCTCTTTTATTCTATCTATTTTTTTACTGATTTTCCACATTTTTCTTTCAAAGTTTCTTCAACCTGGATTTAAAGGTGAACGCAACAAGCCGTCTTCTTGTGAAAAAAAAGGTTGAAAATCTTAATTACAAATTACGAAAGAAAAGAACAAAGAAGTAGCATCTATTGTTGAGGTACTCCTAGGTAAAACGATGATGTTTAGAAATTAATAATTTTTTTGCTATACTACAATTTCATGACGCAGCATCGTATTAAAATAATTTCATGGTCGGTTACTATTTTAATGATTAATTATCACTTGCATCCGCGTTTCAATTATAGATTTCTTATGCTAATTATTTTGAGATCTAGAATATAAAATATCTAATGGACTCAGCGAATTTCACAGATTACTATCGCGCTTAAAAATGTAGTCACCGCAGATATTCACAAGAAAATATTATCGAAAGATGTGAAAATAAGTTCGATGTCATTACAATATTATTGCGTGTAATTTGTTCTATAATTATATATTTTGATTAGAATATACTACACCAACTTAAACGCAACGGTATATAATAAAGAAGAGAACTATAAAATAACAGGCATATTATATTCTAAAAGATTCGCAGATAACAATGATTCGAAAATGAAATATAAAAAAAATACTCACACATAGCCTATTCACTAGACGCATGACCCATACCATATACAGTCTATTCTTATTGGCGAATCGGAAATTTCGGAGTCGGGAAAACAATGTGTGTCTCCAAATCGTCAAATAGCATTATCCATCGATTTCAGGCAAGGATTTGTAGATTTAGCGCCAGCGATTAATTCATCAAATTTTCTCAAATGAATGAGATGGTGAAAATCTTCAATTGGTATTGCTGATGAACGGATATCACAAAAGAGCCCTGACGCCTGTGTAGGATATACAAATTACCGTTAGAAATTACTTTTAAATAATTATTTATAAGCGCACGAAAAATACCTGTGTCTTGTCCAGCGGTTAGGCGAAAGGGACGAGTCCGCTTAACGCTGTGACACTCAAGCGATTTGCTTATAATTTCAATAAGGGGGGGATGAAACGCGATATTAGCGTACTCTCCCGATTTGTGGAGAATTAAAAAGCGATTGCCGATCGGTATTATAGCTAGTAATTATAGTTCCGTTACATGCGGTTTCTTTGGCGAGATAGAAAACAATGATGTACATCGTCAGCTGTGCTGTCACCGTCGTTGGCGACTCAGATTTTAGAGTAAACCAAACGAAAATTGGAAAATTATACATATATAAATACCAAATCCCGCATATTTTACGCATCATAGAGTTTAATTAAAACCTTCTAAATTCATTTCACAACAATACAGCAGTATCCTCGAAAATATTATAGGGACCTTGCTCGGGCACCCACAAAAGCGTACCTTTCTGCTCAGAAACTTTAAAGCCTGTTCTACAATGGCACGTTATCGGTCGACGTTTGTCGTAAGCCATTTCTATCTACCAATCAAAATGATTGTTCCATTTTTTTCGTGTCTACGACATGGTGCTTCAAGCCATATACAGGGTGAGTCGTTTAACTTAGCACAAATGAATTTCTCAGAAAGGAAGCATTTTACGAAAAAAAATGTTCGAACAAATTTCATTTGGTTTCGAAGGGGAAATTTTATCTCTTAAATGCACGTATCGCTAAAAGTAGAACTTTTGTATCCTTGTCAGCCTATAACTTTTTCAATTTTTGGATCTTTTCATTACAAGATGTTGTCTTACACTTGTTCCCTTCAGCTTCAAAAATCGCAAATTTTACTACGAATTGCTGTCATTTAAAAAAAAATCATTATTGTTAAAATAAGCTTTGACAAATACTAGTATTATTCATGTAGTTTATTAGAAAATTTGTTGTTTGTTTCAGATGAGAGGGGGCTGAATATCTGGTACAACGAACGCTGTTTCTACAAATATTGTTCGGAATATTGTTGTAACGCCTATTTCTAATATTTTTTATTAAAATTTAGGGAAGATATTCTCAAAAAACTACTTTACAAGACATCTATTTTCACTTTTAATAAAATATAATTTTATCTATATTGAACATTTGTTAATTCTAATTTAATTTTAGATCTGCCAAAGATATGTAAACCCTTAATATAAAATTGCTTTATGTTATATAAATCCTTAAAAGAGAATTGATTAAATTGCGAGCAATCCCATTTATTCCTTTATTGGGATTTATCATTATTAAGGAGGGACGAATCACACTAATCAAATAATTTTGTTTAAAAATTTGTTAACAAGTTCTTAAATAGTACAACTAAAATTATATTCTTCATGAAATTTTTTGTATGATGTAACATTACCGACTTATAATATTTTAATTACGTTCTGTATAAACGTTCTGTAAATACGTAAGATCTCGGATTTTGCATTACATTCGCAAAGAAAAATAGTGTTCGATACAAGAAGCCAAACTCGCTTCTTGTGCATTGATGACGTAATAATGTTTAAAATATCTTGATAAATCAGGTTGTCGTAGCTGTTACTAGTCTTTCATGATATTTATTTTTAAACTGTAACGATTCTCACAAAAATTCGTAGAGTTAGAGTTTAATCGATTTTTAATATCAATGAATTCATTGCTATTCAGCCTGAAGACCTCGAATTGAATATTATTTTCAAAGCCTTCCTTGAACATTGATTCATCCGCACGCTACATTCTTATCTGCATCAAAAACATTGTAAACCAAATTCAATTATAAGCAATCAATGAAAGCAATGGACATTTATTTTTCAGCATTCAGATACGTTTTAGAAATATAACTAAAACAAATCAATCTGTTTGTAATAATAACAGGCTGTTCTACCGTTCACGAACGTTAATATTTAACGTAAATTGTGGCAAAATAATTTAACTATACATATATTTCGTAGCACCGTAACATGTCAATAATGAAGTTCAATTTGTTTGCACATATACAGTGCAATAATTACTATTTTTCAAATGAAATCACTATTCTATTTCCTAAACTAATTCTTCACATACGGCTTTATCATTCTTACCACTTTACATATTAATTTTGATATTTCATAGTTTTGCCACATTCTCTAGTGTTTACTCAAATTTGGCTTCATCCGTCATAAAATAAATTTGTTAATCAGCTTTCGTAAAGCTGATACTACATATGCACCTTCTGAGTTGGAAACTGTTATGGACCTTAGCTTTACGGTTATTACTTTTTGTGTACACTTTATGATTCGGAATATAAAACAATAAAATCTGAGCAAATCTAAGCACATGTCATGATACAAATAAAAGTGTGTAAATAAATATTGTAATGGAAATATAAATTGTTTAAGATGGATATGAATAAAGATGTATAAATTATAATTAAAATAGAAATACAAATTTTTTACGATAGATAGATCATTTTATTTGAATTTAATTATATCTCTATAATTTGAAATGTATTTTCAATTAAAAAACCAATTGATATCGTCTTTATACCGTGACGATATTTTTATAGTGTAATCTAAGGCCTATAATGTGTGACATATGACTTTAAAAAGTGATTGTGTAGAGGCAACGGAGTAAAACGGGCATCCAAGGCAAACTGACAGCGCTCTCGATGATTCCCAATTATTGGGAAAATTATTTCTACAGTTTCCTCAGATTTTCTATGGATAAACTAAGTTTGGAGATGAAACTTTGACAAGTAAATTATGCAAAAATAATACTTCTTTTTTCTCAAGGACTTTGATTTTTCTTACGCAAACGGACTTTATTTTCTATATAACGGAATAAATATGAGGTATCGACAGATTATTTACCTGTTGCCATATGCCTGTTTCATCCTGGCTATCGACAATACTCGTTTTGCCTCGCTCTCTCGTAAATATAATTTTTAAGTTACAGGATACATATGAAAATCATTACTACAAATCCGATCTTCTCAGATAAAGGATACTAAATGGTACAATTCAACAGAAAATTAATCTTTCGGTTTTCTAACAAATATTTCGCTAAACTTTGAAATTCCCAACGTTATGCTTTATGAGAGATTTCAATGTAATTCACGTCGAAAAAATTCCACAGGCCGAGACAATGCCCATAATACAAAGGATATGTTCGCAAATTATAATTTTATTTTTACAATTAAATTTCGAATAAAATTCAATATTTTCATATTTATACATCAAATTATTATAGTTATATTATGTTATGTTACGATGAATAGTCCAAATAAAAAATTACATTCTTTTTAGTGACTACTATACTATGATCAGTTGCAGTCTCTGTGTCTCGATTATATATTTTCATTTTTGTGACAATACGAAAAAAAAAAAGAATAGCAGAATAGAACTTTGCGATACAAGTGCGAGAAAACGAACTTTATAGGTAGGCGGTGAAGTTGGTCGCACAGCCGCACACGAGTAACACAACGGCACGAGCCGAAGGGCCGAAGGCGAGTGCTTTTTGTTTTACGTGTGCGGCGAGTGTGACAAACTTCACGAACTGCGTATAATGTTCGCTTTATTGTACTAGTATCGCATAATATTTTCTGTAACGAATGCATGAAAGACGCTACTTTCTGTGCCTCCAAAGTGACTGGAACATTTCTTCGCTGGAGGCGGCAGTCATAAGAAGAGCAAGGAAGGCTTCCAAAGTGAATGCATTTCATGACAGCGCGCGAGAACAAAGTTTACTTTATCGCACTAGTGCGATAATGTAAAATTGGGCCGATTCGCGCATGCGCAGCATGTTTATCGTATCCTTATTTATAAAGCGCCACTTTCGCCACACTGCGGAGGCACGAAAAGTAGCGTTTTTCATACATGAGTTACATAAATATATTTTTCGCGTTATCACTAAATAAAGATATATATTGAGTTTCACATATATTCTACTTAAATCAACTCAAAGCATTGCCCTTGGGCGGCTCGAATAGAAAGTTTCCGAAACTACCTCTGATGCAGTTCTCCTTTTTAGCCAAATGTAAAACGACCTGCACACGATAAAATCTCAATTATCGTCCTCTGGAGTTAGGCTACATAAAGCAGCGCGAGGGTCAACCAGGTCTCTTCATCATGGTGAACACCTAAAAGCGGTCACTCATTTCGATACACCATAGAGTACCTATGAAACGGTTTCGCATTTATGTATTTTTTCCTCCTTGAAAGTTTTTTACCCTCAGGCGTGCGACCTAAGAGTTTTCTCTTTCATTTCTTCAATGCAAAAGTGTCACGTTAGTGTCCAATTACGGTAGTTGTAATACATAACAATCGGAACAATCTCATATAAATAACAAGAGATAGCTCTTTGCAGTAGTTTTTTTATTTTATTCGATACATCGCTCCATTCATAATAGCAGCAATCGCAAGAACAAAACTGTTTTTGTGAAGATAGCAATATCTATCATAATTGATAAGTGTCATTAATATAAGTACAAAATTTGAGCACAATTGATACAAGTAAATCATTTATATTTTCTCACTAGTAGATGTATGATGGTATATAAGTTGCAATATTAAGAATGAGCTTGACATTTGACCCTTTTAGATTTTGGGTTCTTGCCATCAAAATCAAGATCGATCAGCACTAGTGTTAATATTCTCTCAGTGATTCAGACGTGTTGAGCAGTATGTTGGCAACGTGCGATAGGCACACACCTGCGATTGCTCCGAATTCTTTAAGGCGCAGTCGCACACGGTCGAATCTTACAATATCCAACTCATAATCTCGAGCAGAACAACCTGAGATTCTTCCAAAAAGTTGATATACATCGAGTAAGGTATATACCTCGAAAGTTGGGAGGCCGATTTTGAGTATTTTTGTAAAGGGAGTTTCACAATAAATTTTTGTCGTTGAAGTTGAACTACCCACTTGCTGAACAGTAGTGCGATATACATACGTATACATTTCGAAGATGACTACGATGGTCCGGAGACTCGGCAGACTCAAATAATCCGCGAAGCTGAAGCAAACGGTTGGACTATGACTCGATTTTTGAAACGGTGTTGAACTAGTTGAAAGTGTGATTGGGATAGTATTTATTGGCTAATTTGTTGTTGCGATTGGGACTGCATAAAGTTTTATAAAAATTTCAATGTTTCTATGAGAAACTTACATACAGCATATTGCGCGGGTGATAATGCCAGTCAATACTCCCAAATCCTGAGAAACGATTTACGTTTAAAATTGATTTGCACGTTTAAAAAATGCCTATGCAATGACGTAAAGTTTGAACAAATCTTTCACAAAGTGAGAAAATATATATTATTGTGAATTGATTCTTGAATTACCTGGGTGAATTAGTGAATTATAATGAACTCCACTAAAATGATCGCTATCGTACTATGCATGTATTTAAATAGTATTATTAATATTCTTATTCTATCTATAAACCGTAGAATTGCCAATATTGAAAATCAGTTCCGCGAGAAAACATATAAAAGATCGAATATTTCTATCGTTCGTTTGCATTGTCTTTAACTCTTCGTCAACTAACATATTGATACTGCATTTGTGGAATAATAACTCCTGGGTTATTGTTTACAAAACTATGCATATTCCACTCACAGAGGAATGTAAATGTTGATAGAGAACCGATAAGAATATACTTAGTCTATATCGTCAGTGTCGTGTGACATTGACGCTGTTACCTTCAAATAAGTTTTGCAATGTTCAGTCCTTTCTGGCCGGACTCACGGTTAATAGTCAATTCGAAGGTTCAATTTATGCACTTAAAATATATTTAACCCGAAGGTTTGTGATAAAATAGGCGTAGCTGAATAAATTTCGAATGTGACCCACTTAGAGGCTACATGCAACAGCAATAATTAACCTCTTGGTGTAACGTTTAATTCTTTCCATCTGTAACATCGATTTTGTACGTATTGCATATCCAGGTACAGTTTGTAAAATCCTTATGATCTCAATGAAGTGTAGATGTCTCGTTATAAATTTGAAAGGATTTTTGTGAAATCGTAAGAGGAAAGTCGAGTTGCTGTAGGTAAAGTTAAGGACACACGACGCTTCTGCAGACATCGGAAGTTATTATTATTAAATCATTATTAATGGAGCCGCTTTATCAATTTCGTATCTTCTTCGTATAGGCATTCGTGATAAATATATTGGGTAAATTTTTCATGGTATAAATTAAATAAAATGTAAATTATATATTGCTGTGGTTTTTATGGAACATTTTAAGTAATGTTTCGAACTATATTTGGTTTTCATCCTTCATCTTTTTTTTTAACTAAGAGTCTTTGACGTGTGATTTTAAAGCTTCTGTTAAGTAAATAGTTCGTTATACTATTATTATTTTATTGATATGTGGAAAAAGTGTATAGAGGTACATTTTCAATAAGAAAGCTATATAAATTATATTCATTACGAACGCCGTAGATCCTTAATCTATTAAAACGATAAATCTCTTCATATTTCGTTCAGTCGACAATAAGAATTCAAATTGAGGTAAGTTCTGTTTTTAAATTCTTTGGTAAATATAGCAAAATTCTTATGTCATGGATTCACTAACGGTACCTCTTCAAGAAAGTTAAGTGGATAGCACTATAGCAATCGAGACGTGAAAAGATTTCTTGGATTACGTAGGCTGTGAAATCCTGTTCATAAATAAATTCTAACCTATATTTATATAAAGAATACTATTGTGTGATACGAGGATTATCTTAAAATCATAGGATATTATGCTTTTATTATTTAAGTATTGCCTTTGACTTTGAAACAGTATCATACAAGAATTATAATATGTCATACAAGGGATTGTTGAGTAAGTTTGAAAAATTATACATTAAGTTGAAAAAAAATTTACTAAATTTTGCTACCATTTTTTTTTTATAATTCGCAACATTCGACTCTCGGGGATTTCACACGCCCGGAAATCTGATATAAAATGTGTTTTCTCAGACAGTCTTACTTCGAAACCCCGGCTATATTTACCAACGGCACTGCATACTGGCGCAATTCCCAAGCTAGCATTATTTACAGGGTGTCCTAAGAAATACACATTTGTGGCGGCCACGCAGTGGCATCTGGCTAGCAGTAAAAATATTATAACTTATTAGATCATCGATAAAGAAACAACCTTGTGCGAAGATTAAAAAATAGAAAGAAAATATAGACATACGATTAAAAAATTGTCTGGTCAAGGCTTTCTATTGCATTCTGCAAACAATTCAAGATTATTAAAATAATTTTTACTATTTGATTATTATCAACTATTATGAGGTTTTGAAAAAAGAACGTATTTTAAAGAAACATTACATTGATAATATACTGTAAGTACAAGTAATATCAGTGGTTCGGATATCACACGCGGCTACTATGGACTAAGTTATGTCTAGTGTGGCAAATAGAAACTACATTACATAGCTCGATTTATCTATATAGGTCTAGAGTAGACCTAGGCCTAGTCTGGCCCAGTTTAACTCAACTTACCTTTTAGAGCCTCGAACTATTTCTAGCAAATGATATACATATACATTATAGAAGTACAGTAGGTAATTGGCATTTACGAAACATTTTGTTTGTAATTAATAAAATGAGATAATAATAAATTATCGTTAAACGAAGTGAACAAGATATTTTTTTAGAATAACAAGTAATTATGGTTAAATTAGAAACTGACTAAATATATGAAAATCTATGTTTAGAATATTTGCGTGACTGAACGTGAAATACCTTCAATTTTAAAGAACATTTGCATTATCATTAATGCATTTCTCGCCATGCACCATGTATTTGCATTCTAAGAAGCCACCGCCGAGGCTTCCGGGATAATAAATCCAAATCCCCCAACGCAAACTAAGAACAATAACGTATCTTTGAAACTTTGCTAACGCCTATCAACAGACAGATAAAAATAATCGATTCAATTGATGACTTACAGATGAAGAGCACTGCACCGTTGCACAATTCGTACAACACGACGGGACTGTGGAAGGTATTATTGCATCATACTAAAGCGGTTTCAAATATGGCTTGCGATAATGATCCGTAATTGAAATTGAGAATGAAAAAAAAACGCGCGAGCATCATTACATCGATTTCGTGATCGTGCCGAATCGTGAGCTGCTCTGAATGGGAACAAGATGACGGTCTCCTACCAATACGAAGTCGCCAGTTCCACGAGCGGAGGATTCACTCGTCTCCTGTTTATGTGGCGTGGTTCTCTCTACAAGCTCATCTACAGGGAACTTCTCCTATTCCTAGCCCTATTTATCACAATCTCGGCACTCTATCGTCATGTCTTCTCGCAGTCTCAAAAGAGGTCCGATGATCGACTAGTCAAAACTAGCTCAAATGAATTTATTTAATTTCGTACAGTTCGTCATTATACGTATTAATATATCGTTCTACTTATATACAGGGAATTTGAACGAGTTGTTGTGTACTGCGACACGTTCATCAATTTGATTCCTTTGAGCTTTGTGCTTGGGTTCTACGTGGCTTATGTAGCAGGAAGATGGTGGCAACAATACACAGCTATTCCGTGGCCAGACAAGTAATTATTTATAATTATTACAGTATCATTATACTACGATCAATTTATTGAAACAAGTCTTCTTCCTCATCAAGGGTCATGCACTCCGTGGCGCTATATGTTACTGGCGATGATGAATATGGCCGTATGCTGCGAAGAGCTCTTATGCGCTATCTCAACCTCTCTCTTATCCTCGTATTGAGATCAATCAGTTCTGCGGTTAAGAGACGATTTCCTACCCTCGATCACGTAGTTGATTCTGGTAAGATTGCTAATTGTTGAAGAACACCTGTCGCATAAAGTATAGGTCATTAAATTATAGTTTTTTTTTATTGAAATAGAAATGAGATTGGGAAAATATTCATGATTATGTAGATACTTGTTGGCAGGTTTTATGACGTCGCTGGAACTGGAGCTGTTCCAATCTGTACCCAGTTTGGAATTCAATACCTATTGGATTCCTTGTACCTGGTTCATCAATCTTTTAAAGGAAGCACGTCAAAGTCACAGGTTATCTGATGCTCAAGGACTTAAGATAATCATGGAAGTGAGTATAATGTTAAATTAAAAACTGGTTTTTTCATTATACTCAAATTCATTGCGCGTTTGATTATTTTATGGCTATTTCTTGGGTTGTTGGACTGAATGAGTTAAATGGAGTCGGTTATAGCCACGGAGTTGAAATGTTGATTTACACGATTGCAATGAGCAGCTTATATCGTAAAAACATTTTAATGAAGTACCTGCGACGGCATTGTTCTTTCTTAAAACTTTAGCAATTTACAAGCCACTAATTGTGATTACCTACACTATCGGTCAAAAGTTTAGGTTCACCTCGCTTTCTTTGTAACGCTCCCATGACTGCAGTTTAAGAAACATCACATTTAGAAGCAATTTTTCGCGTTGAATAACATTCTTTGTGTAGGGCCACAATGACTGCAAGTGTCCCTACACTCAGCTCTGCTTTTCGACCCATTTCTCTACGATTGACACATAGAATATGTAGTTTTCTTCACATTACAATAATCAGATGATATTTGTCGAATTACGTCAATTTAAATATGAATTTTTTTCAACAGTAACGATTTTCAATATGAAAAATGTTCTACTTACCTTTTTGTAAGGAAACATATGAAAAACAATTGGAAATATAACTTTTGTAAAACGCTCTCGAGCACTAAGATGTTACGTGTAATATGCACTAGACGCATCGAGAGAATGCAACCTGTCATAACAAGTTTGTGCTCGATCTACGCGTCTCCCAACGCGTCAAATTTTCTCCTACACTCTGACCAGTAGCGTGTATCGACTTGTTATAGATAAGACGCACGTGCTTGACAAAATTCACTGAGTAGCCGACTTAATTATGTAGAATTCAAAAATAAAGCAAGTGAACTTAAACTTTTGACCGGCAGTGTAGAATCGTTGGCTTTGAGTTACCACTCAAGTCACTTACCATGGCTGGTAATACGAACATGTTACAAAGATACATTGTAGATTTATATCAACGGCCAACTATTGTTTTCAGGAATTTAATGATTTTCGATCAAAATGTGGTCTTTTATGGAGTTATGACTGGGTATCGATTCCGCTTGTATATACCCAAGTGGTCACATTAGCAACTTATAGCTTCTTCGCTGTAGCATTGATAGGCCGACAATATATAGAGGGAGGAAAAAAAGATTTTCAATCGCAAGTCGACATTTATTTGCCAATTTTTACAATACTACAATTCTTTTTTTTTATGGGTTTACTTAAGGTACGTAATCATTGACACATTATCAGAAAAAGAGTTTAATAATTATATATTGTTATTATCTATGGGTAGGTTGCAGAACAACTAATTAATCCATTTGGAGATGATGACGAGGACTTTGAATTGAACTGGCTGATAGATAGACATATTAAAGTATCTTATCTTGGCGTTGATACGCTAATGAATCGCTGCCCACCTCTCGTAAAAGATATATATTATGATGCTGAAAATCTTACATTACCCTATACCGAAGCAGCAGCAGCTTACAAGAAGAAGACTTATCGCGGAAGCGTCGCAAATATGACGTAAGTAACTTGACATAATGAGAATATGCGTTTTATAAAGGTACTCAAATTGATAGTACTACATATAACGAATACCGAAATCCAACAGAGTACCGGAAGAGAAGCAAAATATGTTTTTGCCTGATATAACTGAAGAAGAAGAGAACACAGGAACTATGCCCACTCCGAGAACATCGACAGCAAGTCTTGTCACTCACGCAAATGACAGTCCTCATAATACCAGGCGGTAAAGTTGAAATTGATTTTTATTTATTGAATTACATATATCTCTTTGTAGATATTGTTAATGATTAAAGCTTAAGATCTTAGTCATATTTTGGACCTTATTAAGTTAACTTCGTTTGTTCCAGCCAGATTAGCGGGTCCCCTCCAACAACTCCGAAACTGTCTCGAAACTCTTCTGAAACAATTATCCAACTGGATATGCAACAAATATCTGCCGAAGGTGAACAAGGGGAACGTCGTTTATTAGCAGATACCGTGAAGAAATATTCGGCCAAAACAAAATGCTCCACCCCTCGTGTCGAGTCACAAAATAGAAAACCATTTTTTGGTCTTGTGAAAGCAGCTAAAGTGAATCTTCAACCATGGCCCAGTGCGACTAATCTCACTCATTTCAGAACGTCACAAACAAGAGAAAGAAGCTTATCGCCTACTACTGCAAGAAGGGAACCAGAGCTAATGCAACAAAGAAAAAATTCTTTGAAATTGAAAGTTCCCACGCAGTATAAAGGTGGTGAGGAAGATATGAAAAATGATTATCAGGGTGTCGTAAATTCTGCTTTTTCCCAGGAACGGCTTAGTAACGTTGAATTAGCTAAAGAAGACGCCACTTCTTCTCAGTGCAACGCCTCAAATTTCAATGACAGAAAACATTCCATGTGTCAGTCTCAGCGTTCCTATGAAAATATTTGTCAACATGTGACAAGTCGTGATATTCCAGCTATAGAAATTTTTGAATGCCCAAGGAGACCAAGATTACACAGTTGTCCTAAATACCTGGTCCGAAGACAAAGGTCCATGGGAAGTAGCAGGAAGAAAAGTGTTCGTTGGAAACCAGTTACGGTGGATGGTGCAGGAGACTCGATAATTCGAAGAAAAACCATTGACTCAGTACCAACTGTTAAAAGAATGATAGTGCAAGCAAAGAGTTCTCCTGAACTTAGTAATTTGGGAAGTATATTATCTACAACTGGTAATGAAAGACATGCGCAGGATAAAGAAGATGAAAAAGACCAGAAGGAGCCTCGACACACTGAATAATAGAATATTGAAATGATGTATTGTGAGACGTGTTCGGTGCAGAGGACCATTATTGAAACATGAAGTGCAATTGTTGTGATGAATCTACACCATAAAACTGGATCAATTATTTAAATTGAATGTGATCTATGGGACAGACTATCAAGATAGGCATCGTTTATATTTTATTTATTAAATCTTATATTGCTGCTCACTGCTGAAAGTAAACAGGTTTTCAATAACATATAACTTTGGAAATGAGATCTATATTTAAAATTATCTATTGTATGGATACAGACAATACCTTATAAAATTATGATTTAGAGAGGTTTCACAGCTTTATACAAAATCATTCCTCGTGAAAGATTTTACTAATTAGGAGTCTGATAGTTTAGTCATATGACTTATCCGGCAAAGTTATGAAGGTGACTTTATTATATTTGTAGGAATAATTGCTCATTGAACTATATAGTACATAACTGCCGAGGTATGTTCAAATTTGTACTATGTAGAAAATATATATTCCTTCTATCGCTATGATCGTTATATAGATAATTTCATAGACTGATATTTTTTTTCCTTAAAAAAAGCACAAATCTCGAGATAAAAGGTACCTTCCCAGTAACTCTATTCTCTAACACGTATTGACAGTTGACGGTATCGTTGGACAATCCAGACCAATCCAGACTTTCCAGTCTATCAAGAGACTCGGTCGAGTCTCGCGCCAAGTACAGGCAACCCGCCGTACGGGGCACGGCTCGCCGAGACTCTTT
>JARQTB010000564.1:0-28445 GCA_030142455.1 Cephus pulcher
AAGGACACGGCCAGTGGTCGCAGCAACGACGTCAGAATAACCAATGATAAGGGACGCCTCTCCCGGGAGGAAATCGATAGGATGCTGTCCGAGGCCGAGCGTTACCGTGATCAGGATCGTGAGCAGCGCGAGAAGGTCGAAGCCAGGAATCAGATCGAGAGCTACGTCTTCTCCGTGAAACAGGCAGTTCAGGAGTGCGGCTCCAAACTGGAGCAATCAGACAAGGACAAGGTCATTTCCTTGTGCGAGGATACCATCAGGTGGCTCGACAACAACACCTTGGCTGAAAAGGACGAGTACAAACACAAGCTCGAAGAACTCCAAAGGCAGTGTTCGCCCATCATGACCAAGATTCACTCCGGTGGTTCCGGTGCTGCTCAGGATTGCGGTGGACAGTATCGACAGAACAACAACCAGTATTCCGGGCCCACTGTGGAAGAAGTTGATTAAACTTTAAATGTACCTGTAGGACGGAAAGTTTTTTGTTATGAAGAAATTAAGACTGATATTTATTTTGCACATGACACTCATGAGAGGTGTTTAAAATATAACACAACTGAAATATATGACATGAGGTTGTATACGTACGTCGTACATGCAAAATGACTGAATTATTTTTACGTTGACACTGTCAGCTTTTTACTCCGTTGCAGTACATAAATTCGTTGTATATAGCATTACTATAATTAAAATAAATTTTTTTGTATAAAATATGTATTTGTTTTTTTTTTAAGTTTCCGGTTCATTGTCGTCATCCCTGTCTCTTGTTGATCAACGTCTTGTTGGATGAGGACGAGGACTTTGTTATAGGTTAGAGGTTTAGACGTCAGTATTTCTTTTATGACAATGATGTAAAATCCGCGCTGTTCAAGTATAATTTTAAGTGTATGGACAGGTATATCATCCATTAGATATAGTAGTCGAATAAAAAGATGAGTTTAACTGCTGACAACGATATGTATGTGACATACATATGAATGATGTGTTCATAATTATCTTAATCCCTGACGGGGTATACCGGACATCTAGTGCATTTCAAAAAACAAATATTTCTAACAAATGTGTATTGTACAATAATAATAACGTAAATGCACATAAACATATTTGACGTTAAAGGTTTAATAATAATTTGATTATATGATTATATGTTATAATGAAAAAAAACTAAAAAATACGTTTTTTTTTTCATTTTTTAAAGTAAATTTGTATGCATAATCGAAAATCATTTTAGGTATTTTTCGTAATAAAGTGGTTAAAAAGAAATGTATTTCATTTCTTAAAAATCCCTCCAAAGAAATGTAGCCCATAATGACCTTTTTTGCAAATTATACTTCAAAATATTTCTGGTTTTTTGAAGGGATCAAAAGACGAAAACACAGCCCTAAAGTACTAAGTTTCCGCTTAAAGATTTTCCTTCACACTTTATGATATTGAGACATTAGTTGCCAAAAGGCATTTATAAATGATAGGTTTCTAGACCGAGTACCACTAACGTGTTAAACACAAGAATATGCTGAAAAGCATCTTTCCTTTGCTGGAAAAAATGCTCATTGACAGCTTGAAGTTCGTAGTACAAAAAAATCTGCGTATTGGAAAGAGTTATTGCTCGGAGTAATACGGTGTGTTCGACAATAATGTATCTCGGTCCTGGCGTCACCCTTTTTCAGATTTTTATCAATAGTGGTGTGCAAATAATATCTGAGGTATAAGGCGAGAAGCTACATCGATCATGTTTCTTTTTATAGCTTATGTTCCTTTTATGATGCACGTGGCTTGTAGAAATTGAGTACCTACGATTCCCTCAGTAACGTGAAACCATTTTAAGTAGAAAGATTTATGTATTTAATAGTGTAATTTTTAATTGTACAGGTTTTATTAATAATAATAGTGGGCTCGATGAATTCTTAAATTTCATAAAAATCACGGTTCTTGTTACTTTCATTTATCTTAAAATTTAATTATTGTCAATGTACAAGCACATAATATTTAAAAAATACAAACAAATTGGAATGTATGCAGTTACTACAGGTTCGAATATAATAATAGGCTTTAAATTTGTGAGTGATTGCATGTGGGTAAAGATAAGATACTTCTATTTTCCGTTCGACTCCTCTTTAGGCGTTATGTTATGTCAATTACGATAAGACCATAGAAAGCAGTATCATCGTTTTTTTCGCTTTAAAGAATGTTTCGAATAAACTATATATCAATCTTAAAAAAGTTTTCAAACAATTCTTTTCGTTTGGAGAATGTCCAAAGCAAAGTTCAGCCCTCTTCGACTTACTGTTTGAAACTTGCAAAATACTCAACTATGGTAAGTCTGTAAAAAATAGGTCTAATTTTTTTCCTTGTAGTTCAGGGTCCTAGGTTTATTCATTGTATATTCATAGACCTGAAGTCCCAGACAGCACATGACGTCGTCGGGATATCCTAATTGTATCCCGACTGTCCTGACAACTTTAGGATAACCTTGGGATGTCCCGCTTAGGATACATATTTATGCGTCCTGGCGTATGCTATTAGGAACATCCTTAAGATAAACTCAAGATCAACAGGATGTCCTGTAAAAATTACATGAGTTTATTTTTATATATTTTTTAGATTCTATTTACATAATACACAAGTAAATTTCTATAAAGTTCTGTATAGAAACGAGAGAGTATATTCCGTAACTGAAACATGATTGCGGTTATTAAATTTTAGCCAATTGCATCAGCTGATTGCGACCATTAACAAAATCAGTCGATGTCATTGGGCTGAATTTAATAACCTCGCCGTGGTTCATTTACGAAATACACATTAAATTAGAATCAGCAAATGTATAGTATAACACTCTTATCAGATGGTGGGACTAATATGATAGAGTGCGCCCAATACATACGGAGACTCCTCCCAGATCCGGAGTCTAGGAAAATTCACCCTGTATCCTTACTGTATTCTAACTCAACTTGGAGTTTGTACGGGATACATTCCTAATATACAGCCCGACATGTGAAAGAAATACTTCTCTAGGGTAGGTATAAAAACCTCCTGTAAAAATCCCATAAAACGCCTAAATATGTCTAGTGGGTTTTCCCCAGGATGTCCGAAGGATCATGAATATGCCATTTGCACTTACCCAGGATATCCAGAGGAAAGCTCGAGACCTTATCAGGACGCCCATAGAACTTTCGGAATATTCATTTAAGATATCCGTGGGATTGCCTCAGGATGTCCTTATGCTGTCTGCACCTGGTCTTAATCTTAGGTACAGTATAGAAAAGAATATGCAAAAGAATATAAAATATATATGAGAAATGTATCGAAAAGTATAAGAACGATAGGGCAAATTTGTAGAAGTTACCGCCCTAGCTGTAAATTAAAAAATGGATTAGAGAGAGGACGTGAATCCTATAAAATTATAATGGTTTTGGTTTAAGCATTTTTTTTAAAAAATTGAATATTACAGTTTACATTGATATAATTATGTTTTTTACAATGTGCTCGCACGTGGTAGCAACGTACAGATGTATACAATCGATAAATAATACAATTATAATTTTCTTAAAGAATACGTTATTTATTACAGTAATTTACATCTAGAACTTCTAATATCTTCACAGATTGGATTGAAGAAGACTATGACAGTAAAAAAGTGGTCGGGAAAAAATTATATATAGAGATTGTATGTAAATTATATATGGATTATATACATATACATAAATTATATATGAATTTATAATTTATTTCCTATCACTCATTCACTGTAATAATCTTGATAAATCAACGTAGATACTGAAAATTCTACATGGCCGTCCAGGTTTCTTCTTCCATGGTTATATTTTCTGGAATGATTTTCTTTTATTCTCGTTCTTTGCACCTTCACTATTTGCAGTCTGGAAGGAAAAAAAAACGATGGATTGTCATACCATATTCGTTAAATAAAAGTAGAAAATATACTATAGCACAGATTGGCTTACCTTTCAATGTAAAATGATGAGGGGAACATCCTGTCAATGAGGTTTGCCGTTCCTTGTTGGCCTTAATAGTTGAATTCTTTGTATCGATTCCTCTTATGTTCAAGCAAAAAATAAGAAAAGAAAAGAAGAGTGAATTAATAAATGAATTAATAAAGTAATCTTGTTCTAAATTATATTTACATACTTTTTCGAAGCTGTCTAAAAAAATACTTCCATCAAAGACATTGTATACATGAAATTAAAATACATATTAATTAGCATATAAAGATTAATTAAGATTTAAAATATACTTTGTGTGTTAAAGTTGTTATAGAATCTGACCAGCCAGTTATCTTGTACAATAACACAGTTCGCAGACAGGCAGCATTAAATACTGCTCCTAAAGCATGATAAAAATTCATACAAATTAAAAATCAAATTAGAACCTTTCTTTTTATTAATTTTTTATATTACCTTAATGAAGGAGATGTTCAAAGTGACCGCCATTTGCCTGAATACAGCATCTCGCACGCTGCAGGAGGCTGCTTTGACAGTTTTTCAGCATTTCCGGGGTGATCGAACGTAGGGCACTGTCAATACGCAAGTGAAGCTCTTGCAGCGTCTCAATAGGTGTCCTGTAGATGATTGATTTCATGTGTTCCCACAGGAAGAAATTCATCGGCGTCAAATCTGAGGACCGTGGCGGCCAATGATGAGGACCTCCTTGTCCGATCCAACACTCGGGGAACATGCCGTCAAGTTCCTCGCGAACGCTTCGTGTTGCATTGTGTTGCAGCCAGATTCTCCTTCGATTCTCTTCGGACAGGGCGCAAACTCGGAGGAGGGGAAGAAGGTTTCGCCGGAGAAATTTTCGATACTTCTCCGTTGTAAACTTTCCCTCAAACTCGAATGGTCCAATCTGAAATGACAGGAGTCATTCGTTAAAAACAAAATTAATTTATATGGCAATATTACATACCAATCGGTCGTTGATGATACCCGCCCAAAGATTCACACTAAATCGTCGCTGATGTTGGTGCACCGCGATGGAAGCTTGTGAATTGTCGGCAGTCCATACCTGCCAATTGCGGGTATTCCAGCATCCAGAGAGTCCGAAAGATAAATCATCGGTAAACATAATGTTCCCGATGAAATTTGGATCTTCCTCGTGTCTCTGGAGGAGCCACTCGCAAAATTCACGTCTGACAACGTAATCAGATGACTTCAGTTCTTCGACACGCGTGTAGTGATACGCATGCCACTTCTCACCCCTGATAATCTTATGTACTGTACTTCGTGGTAATCCAAGAGAACGTGCCACCGACCTCACGCTCGCTGTTGGATTTTTGCGAAACACGTCTATTATACGCTCCTCCTTCCTGACTGTACGGCTTTGACAAGGCGCACCGGTCTCCCGATGATTTGGCATTGCGCTGCCGGTGGACTGCATACGTCTCACAGCGCCCAGTATCACAGCAGCCGAAGGAAATCGCGCGCGTTTCGGAAAGCGCTCGGCGTAACTTCGAGCGGCTTCATGTGCGTTACACCCGCACATACCGTACACGAGAATCATATCCCCGTACTCGCTACAATCGTAACTCATCATCACTGATCTAAAATAAATATTCACTTCTGAAAAAATCAAGGGGTGTACAGATTCCTGGCAAGCAGTCTGTCCACGCCACACTCACAAGAAGAACTGAGAACTGACTGGAACTGATGAAAAGACTTGAGTGGGAACCAAACTAATATTGGCGCGATGCAAGATTGTAAGAGGGACGATTTGGCGAAAAGTAAAAGACAATTGAATATGTGAAAGTATATTTGTGAATTAAACGATTTAAATTCATGAAAAATTTGGAAAGAACGATAAGCTCTCACGTAAGTCTTTAATAATTTAATCATAATAGATATAACCTCATAAAGCTGTATAAACTGCGGATTGGGTCAAATGTTGCCAATAAGAATAGTTTTAAAAATGGTAGCCAATCACTTTCAAGCAGTAGATAGCGGGAAAGAAACTTCATCGTTCTTCACTCTTTTGTTGTCACTAATTGTGACGGTTGTCGCTCTTGTAAAAAAAAACTATAAGCAGGAGAGATATCTAGGGTGTGTTCCAAAATGTACTGACAGTATTGTAACCAACGTTGTGTCCTTATTCATCCATACGCAAGAGAGATGTAGTTACTTTTACAGTACTGTCAGTACATTTCGGAACACACCCTTAGTATATATTCCGTAATTAAATCACGGTTCCGGTTATTAAATATCAGTCAATGCCATTGACTCAATTTTATCACCGGCCGAAATTTGTATATAAATCATAAGTTAATCGCATTACACTTCTTCTGAAAAGTTTATGTAATTTATCAATATTGAAAGAATAATTTAACCTTTAAGTATAAAAAGTTGCAACTAACCACGTGATGTAGAAGAGTTAATGATCCATATTATATTTTACCCAATAGCAATATCATTCTTCTTATAGGTCTAATTAGTGATGAGATATAATTGAATCATCAATAGTAACGATGTATAGTAATAATACCAATAATTGTCACCATAGGCTATAAATTTTAAGGTGCCTTCACAGCTTGCGTCATGAACTTCAGGGAAGGTAGATTTTTTATTGGCTTAATTCCAGTTTTTCGACAACACTTATTAATCCGAAAAAGCTTTGTAATTGCAATACGAAAAAAAGTGTAAATAAATTTTTATAAATGGTATGAGAAAATGTAATAGAATTCTTACGAATTAATTGGTGGAAATTGGTAATTTATATACGAAAATTGATGAGGCTCCTAAGCTCCACCTATGCCGCGGCATACTGTAATGATCGCAGTGATCAGCAGTGATCGTCAATCGTAGTACTGTACGGAGTCGTACGCGAGTTGTCACGAGAACTTGATTTTATATTCGTGCCGTTTTTGATGTCTTTTGCCAAATATAGACGTAAACATGGATATGCGATGTGAGGTATGTAATCGCAAAAAATTAAATTCAAAGATACATTTCATGTAAAACACATTTATAGAAGTTTTTGTTTCATGAGAACTTTGAGGTTAATTTTTCGGCTTAATCTGAACATTGTTGAGATTATCTTACTAGTATCTATCATTTCCTCTTTAAATGTTTGTAATATAGACCAATTAAAAAATTTCCGGCATATATTTCGAAAAATATTGAAGTATTTTTATAACATAACGTAACATTTTTTAAATGATAAAAGTGGGATGATTCAATAGAAGCATGGTGGTTGGTTGCTTTTTTAAAGGTTATGTATGTAAATCAAATTTTATATCTATAAAACTTCAAAAAAAATTCTCACAATATTTAAGTGGGAGAACACGAATGCTAAAGTATTGATCATTCAATTTTAAGAAATTGATGCATTGTGTTTCTTTGAATATGTATGACATTATGTATAATCGCTAAACGTGAGTAAACTAAAACAAATATGTAGTTCAAATTTTTGCTAAACTGCAGGATACGCCTCCTTCTTGGAGTTAGATATGGATTGTTTAGTTTTTTTTACATCTAGTCCTTTATGAAGGAATCGTATTCTGCAGTTTACCCAAGTTTTACCAATAATATTCCATGTGAGCTTTTCTTTAAGTGGTACAGTTTAGTTTTAATGAATACTTTTGTATTTATAATTACATTTATATGAGTCTATATATCACAAAATATTAGTAATATAAAATTCATTTAAGAAAGAATAATATATGTTGCTTATCAATTCAAATGCATGAACTAAATTAGTGTATCCAGCTGATTCCTAAGCTACAGCTAAGTTAAATTGATATGTTTAAACAAATTAACTTTGTATATTATGTACTTCCATGTCTATTTAAATTGTATCGCATGAGAATGAAACTTGAAAGGATATATACTTTAGATTAAATAAATAGTTTTTATTTTCTATTCTAACTTATACTTCAATCAACATTTACCCCTTTGCACTGAACATTTTCCTATTTTCTATATATTTGAGTGCCTGAAAAGGGACAGTCAAGTGCAAAGGGTTAACATAATTTTCATTGCATACACAATCACAGTATATTTAATGTCTGCCTGTAATTATTTCATGTAATTACAGAAAAATCAGTATGAGAAAATTATGTAAACCTCTGCAAAATACAATATTGACATAAATATCACATGTATCAACATTAATATATTTAATTATTAATACCATTATTTTTGTTGGTTTCAGAGTGAATTGAATTTCTTGGATTTATCCAATGCAGATGATAGTGTTAGAGAAGAGCTTACAGCAATATTGAAACCCAACACTGCCACAGGAGTTCTAAAATTACCTTGGGATACTGGAGAAACTGAAGTAATATATAATTCAACAATACCTGAAGTTCCAGAAGAACAATGTCATTGGCAAAATTATGGTAAGAGAAGGTTACTCGTTTCTATTCAACATGATCAATGGTGTATCCTGCATATCTAAAAACAAGCTTGTTTGTGCAACTGAGATATTTTTATCTAAAAGTCTAAACCAGCAGTAAATAGAAAACGTCGAAAGTTAATTTTGAAGTTATTCTTTAAAAGTACCTTAAAGTCCCATGCTAAAAAAAATCTATATACATAAATGAGACGAAAATAGCTTTGTTGTAGTTCACTCTTTTTTCCCTACATGTTCTATCCAGCCAAAATTATGATATATATTTCTATAACAATGATTATGTTATGTTACACAGTGGAACCAGAAGGAGTAGCGTCAAAGTATGGGACACATATTGACGCAACGCATTACGTACACACGACCATGATACAAAATATGCCATCAGCACAACCTATTCCTCCAAACGATTTAATCAGGATGTATTCTTCATGGCCACAAAATATGATGGTAAATAATGGTATGCCAAACATGAATCCTCGGCATTACGCCAATGTACAATACTCTCACGTTCCTACAAGTAATGAATGCTACGACATGCATTCTGGAAGAGGCACTGGGACGCGTAATTGGGGACGAGGGATGAAAAAAGATGGTTATAATCGCGGAAACATTCATAGTAATGATATGCAGCCAAGATTCACAGGAGAGCAAGATCAATTTCATCAATATTATCATCAATATCCAACACCTTACTATACTCCATCAGACCCCACAGTTTTCCATCCACATCATTCACCTGCAGAATATCACAATCGACATGGAATGCCTGTTCACCCTGGCATGGTGAATTATGTGCACGTAATGCCACCACCACAGTCCTTCCAGTTTCATCCTCCCTCAGAAGTAACGAAGATCGTTGCCCCAAAGACAAACGAAAAACGTATGCACAATACAACACAGAGCACAGTGCAGAATGTAACACAAAGTAGCGTAACGAAACAGGCGAGCTCTCAGGCACAAGAAGAACCGCAAACTCAATTACCAGTTGTAACAGCTGCAACTGTGAATGACAACGAGACAGTACCGACAACGAGCAACGTCAATGATAGTGCTACATCAGTGGGAAAGTATAACGGGGCTAACGAGAAACTTAACGTTGAAATAAAACATACCGTATCCACAGTCAAGGAAGATTGCGAAGGTACAGAAAAGAATGACGTCCCTTGTGTAAATATCAGCAGCAGTATTGAAGTTAAACGGAACGGAGAGAATAGTAAGGAGTATGACGATGAAACGGTAGCCAGTATAAAGACTACAGTAGTTACAAAAGTTTCGGCACCTACTACAAAACTAACCAGCAATGAAGCGCCGGAAGAAATCAGTACTGTGGATATTAAAACATCAGAAGAAAGCATAGTAGTTACTAGCGCAAACGAAACTCCAGCTACTATAGTGTCTGCATCTCCTCTAGCCGCGTCCATTAAAACTTGGGCCAGTCTTCTTAAATCTGGTCCTGTAGATAGCGATGCGATAACGTCAACTAATAAGCCAACGGCACGCATTAATCCACTCAATGTGAATTCTAGTGGGGATACGATCAACGCGTCTGTGCCTGAAACTCAGCAAAATGTTTCGAAAACTGAACAGGCTTTTGTACCAAAACAGGAACATGAACATCATGCACAAAATGCTGCCGATAATCATTACGATGACTTTAAGAAGCTTCAACGAGAGGCTGCACACAGTCGTTTTGATGATCCTATAGCTCATAGAATAGGAGGTATGTTTCCATTTGATTTGCACTATTTATTTAATTTATTTTGTACAACAGGAAATTTTACATTTGAAAAAGTTATTATGTATGATCAGGCTGTGTACCTAGTTCTAAATTCAGGGGCCTCATTTTACATTTTAATATATATAAGACGTATAAATCTCCTGCCAGTGAAATTTATTTCGTGGATTCACAGTAGTGTCCGCAATGATGAACAGTTTTTAATTTTTGACATAATCTATGTTTACAGAATTTCTACATAATTATCAAATGGATAAGCAGACGGTAAGCTTATTGCCTCGGGGTTTAACAAATCGCAGTAATTATTGCTACATCAACAGCATATTGCAGGCTTTACTTGCCTGTCCACCTTTTTATAACCTCTTGATAGCACTGCCCAATTCAAAGCATGTAACAAAAAATTCAGCCACACCATTAATCGATAATATGTGAGTAAGTTAAACACATTTAATCGCAATGTCCTAATTAATGACGAAACTTATACAGTTGCGATCAGAAGGGTTTATTCATTAGCCACCCACGTTTATATTATTAATATTCAATTTCATATTTACAAATCATTTCTCAGGATTAAATTTGCTCGCGAGTTCACTCCGCTCTCAGACGGTGCTCGATTGGCCAGAAAAGATAGACCTCAGAAACGCAACGAAGATGCGATAGTAGACATACAGTGTGGAGTAGCATTTGAGCCTTCTTATGTATATACTATGTTAAAAAATACATCCTCTGCTGGTGTATTCTCCGTGGAAGGTAGACAGGAGGATGCTGAGGAATTTTTGTCATGTCTTTTGAATGGACTCAGCGATGAAATGCTAGAAGTATGTATTGTTTATCTACTCTTCTTCATTCTTTTAATTCTAATGGATTCGGACTAATTTATTTTAGTTAATGAAATTGGTGAACAACAATCAAATTTCAAGCGAAGAAATAGAGCCTGCTGTTAATTATAATAATCAAGGGGATCAAGAAGAATGGCAAGTAAGTATAACTATCCTCCTCTTAATGAGTACATAGCGAAGTGCTCACTCACACAATATTAATATTTCTATTGAAATATAATAGGTAATGGGACCAAAAAATAAAGGGTCTATTACGCGATGCACCGAATTCGGTCGCACCCCTTTGTCTGATATATTCCGTGGACAATTAAGGTCTAGAGTATCTCGTGCTGGAGAACAACCTACTGATAATGTTCAGCCATTCTTTACGCTGCAGTTGGACATCGAGGTAAGTTCACTATTGGATTAGAATTAATCAAGCAAATAAAATAATGAACGTTGAGTCGTCGAGTATCGTTTCTAATTTAGTACTACACAAAATAAATATTTCAGAAAGCAGAATCAGTAAAAAGTGCTCTTGATATTCTGGTTGGCAAAGATCCGTTGGAAGGTATGACGTGTAGCAAAACAAAACAGCAAATCGAAGCATGGAAGCAAGTTTCTTTGGAAGAATTGCCTGTCATTCTGATTCTCCATTTGAAATGGTTCGACTATAAACTCGATGGATGTTCGAAAATTTGTAAGAGCGTTGAGTTCCCTGTTGATCTGAAGCTTGACGGAAGTAAGTAACGTAGACATTTTATTCAAAAAATTAATGGTTTATTCTTCGGAGAAGTTACTGGCTACTCAGAGAATTTATATGCTGGTACAGTTGTTCAAAATTCTTAAGTAACATGCTTAACATTTTTCTTACAGAGTTTTTGTCGCCAAATACAATAAAGAAGCTAAGTCCAAAACAAAAGCAGTATAAACTCTTTGCTGTGACTTATCACGATGGAAAAGAAGCAACGAAGGGACATTATGTAACCGATGCCTTCCATGTTGGTTACGGTGGTTGGGTACGCTACGATGACAGTTCACTCAAAGGTGTTTCCGAGAGCAATGTACTAAATCCTACACCACCACGAGTACCATACTTACTTTATTACAGAAGATGCGACACCATTAAAAATAATCAGTCGAATAGCGGTAAAACACGTTGAATAGTCGTTAAATACCAGTTTTAGGTAAAGCCATACACATGTTTTCCGACGAAGCGTTGCACTTTTGCACTTCCGAAATAACTTTAAGATATGTATTTGTCCACAAAACGTGGACAGGCTCTACGTCAAGCATTACGGAAAGAGCAAGGGAGAGAGTAAAGAACGTTACGTAATGATTTTTAGTCTTATGTCCTCGTCTAATATTCGTGCATCGAATCCATTGTTAAGAATTTTAGATTTATCATTGTTCGCTGCGGGAAGTTCAGCTAATTCACGGTTATGGAATTTTCACCATAGAGAATCTTTTTTCGATCGTCTCCGTTCCTCACAAATGCATAGAAAGGCGAATTCATTATTTAAAATGTAACTTCTAAATCATATAAAAGTCATTTGGTATCGTTTGTCAAGATTAGTTAATATTGACACAGAAGAATCTTAAGTCTTCTTTATATTCAATAGTTTATATCGTGATAGAAAAAAGTTAATGGAAGGAATTGTAGATTTTATCTAATATCCAAGATAATTATGCCAGATACATGCACACAGAACGTACCACATTTTCTTTTTTTGGGTTTCTGAAAAATAATCTATAATTTAAAAACGAATACGTCGAGGATTCGATAGTCATAATTATTAAAATTCACTATATTTAATACGGGGGGATAAAGAGCTTATGGCTTATGTCCTATTATTGCTAATAACTATTAGTATGATAAAAAAAACGATAAAATTTCCATTAAAGGAATTTTTTTTTAATATTAGGTTCGAACTTGATTTATCGCGTTAAAAAAATGAAATTGTAGAAAGTTTTTGTTGTGAATAGGTATAGTTCCAAAATCGTAATGCCTAATATCTGAAGGAAGTACGGAGATTGTGGTACATTCTGGATTTGCATAATCTAAAGTTACATATGGTCAGGCTAGAAAATTAGTTCCATTTGAGGTTTCCCAATATAAAAGATTCGCCGAACATGGAACTAAATCGCGATGCGATTATATTATACTTATACGTATTTATGTATACATATATGTATATATACTACATATTAGTATATATAACTATAAAGCATACATAATACATGTATAGGAGTGTATAACAAATGATTAGATGAAATGGACATTATTACAGCAACTGTCTACTATCGAAATTAAATTGCTATAGTAATGAATAACAAAAAATTGCCTTTATTAATGATAATATTTTTTTCTTTTGTAACGTAAAACACTCTGATTTAAGGGCCTCTCATCCGCCAACTCTCTATTTTACATCTAGTAGATAAATTTTATTTGGAACTGGAGCTAGAGTGTTTTACACATCGTTGGCAAACCTAAATATATTAAGGAAACTGTAAATATTAAAATGCAGACGTGGAGTGTTTTAATCTTAAACAAAACCATTGGTTCAGTAGAATATTTTTTTACGTGGTTTTAAAAATATTCTGATAGTAAACAAAAAGTTAAGACTGGACTGCAATGTTAGACCGTAATAAAAAGAAATTAAAAATTAGAGAATTAATGTGGAAATCTTAACAACAAAAACAAATTTCGACTGTTGCGACAAAAACGGTACTTCGCCTTGAAATTGATGTTTGATCGAAACCTTAATTGAGTACTTTTTCTATCGGCTAGACCATTTTATTCTATAATTGAAGCTGCGCGCAAAATGAATAAAAATAGCCAAGTGTTATTACGATTATTGCATTAGTTACATGGGACATCAAATTTGTATAAAATTATCATAAATTCGTATTATTGGCCAAAAACTCAAACCAATGAGCGTTCAATTTTTTTTTATTTAAAAATCTTTCAAATAATTTTTTAAAGCTATAGATCACCACCTTTAGAATAGAACTTTTTCAGAATATTCATGATTTTTTATCACGTAATACTTTTGAACGGAAAACTATGTCAAGTATCCGTTCTTTAATGTTAGGGGAAAATGGTACGATGTGATTTTGATTTTCAGGAATTGCTTAACTAAAATAATTTCAATATGTTCCTCAACTTATTATACATTGAAAGTATTTAATTGTTCAAAATGAAAGTTAATAATTGATGAAACTTTCTACTAGAAATAGTATAAAAGAATCTAGTTTATTATTGTATTTTGCGGTTTCATATTGTATTCTAGTCCTTACCTTTCACCCCTTTTTTATGTTTTTGATGCTCAAGTTTCATTCAAGCTAATGGTAATCTCTCACATTTGCCAGAAAACCACCGCAAAATTATACAATTAATCTGTTTACATTTCACTCTGTAAAAATAAAAATATAAATAATTAAGATGATTATTATACATCTAAATCTACTAATAGTACCGACGAAAATATAAGCCATGCATTATACTCATACTTTTTCGTTTTAACATAAACTTTTTTGAGACCGTTGAAACTACGAAGTATTTAACAATTTCAATAAATGTGTACAATACTGTTCAATAAACAAAGCAGCTGAATGTACTGTGCTGCGGATATACGTTTGAAAGATTTACAGGTTTTGAATTATTGCTAACTATTCTGTTTAATATGTGTATATAAATGTATACATGCAATCTATGAGCATGTACTAAATTTTTCGTGAAAAGTTGAAGATCAAGGACCACATTTTGATATACCGATTAAAATAGTGAAAATACATTATTTTTTACATTTTTAGTATGCAACGATCATTCACTACGTGATATATGTTCTCATAAAGCGTGAGGAAATAATTTTCGAATTTGAGGAATATTAAGGAAGAATTGTTATTATTTATGCAATCTGCATTGTGCTGTGTAGAAATTATTTTTCTCTTATAACTTTGTAATCCTATATGTGATTTGTATTAATATGAAATATTAAACATTCATTGTTAACCGTTTCTGTTGTCACTTTAAGATAATGGTAACTGTTATCACTTTGTAACACAATCTCTACCGCAACATCTATAACATTGTTTGTTAAATAATTATCTGATAGTTTGATAAATTTTACATACACTTTTTAATAGAAATTGTATATCATTTTGCATCTAAGCATTGGCCAGCTATTATGCTACATTTTCAAATACTCCCGTCGTAATTGATTTATAATAAAGAAAAAGGTAATTCAGAAAATTTTTGTCATGTTGTTTAAAGTTATATAAATAACTGTAGTTAAATAGAAGCTTTTATAGTTTTCGATTGAATTAGAGATCTTTTATTACTAAAAATAAGTATATTATATATTATTGAGATATTTCGAGGTTGTCTTTTCTAGTTTATTCCTGCCTACTAATCTTCATATACAGTGCTAGGCAATTCAAACGTCTCACTTGAACTGACTAATACACAAATTAAATGGACGAGCTAACTTCAGATAGTGCGTTTGAGTTATCTATATATTTTCGTAATATTTCTTCTAATTTACCATCGTTCATGGATACTACCTATAGCTTCATTTTTAAAATAGCGTCGGAATAATATTAAAATAAATGAATAGTAGACTGAAACGCCTTGACTTCCTAATGCCTTGTGCTTCCATTTCTCGATCATTATTTCCTTTTTGTAATAATGTTCGTGAAAAAAAAACACGTGCTAGTTACTTTAGAATATTCGTGTGTCTGGCAAATATTTTCTTTATATCAAGATAACGTTATAGTTGTGATTATATTTTCAATATCTGTCAAAATTTATATAATTGATTATAAGCAAGCTATTGATTGAATGTATCGATTATGAAAATATATATTACTTTAATTTGACAATGAAATTGTAATTGAAAGTACGTTAAATGAAAAGATAAGAATCCAGGTACATTCATATTTTTTAAAGCAATTAATCCTGGTTGGAAAAATTTTAAGTCACTGAAAAAGTATATGGCTCTACAAATATAAAAATGTATAATTCATATATTGATATATATATATATATATAGAACGCCTATAGAATGCAATGTTTTTATCGCAATTCTGTATTCTAAAATAGATCTTTTTAATTTCTATTTTCTTCATTCTCGTGAAAGCATCGTTTCCTCTTTTTAACTTTATCATAGAATAATTTTTGTTGTATATCTTATGTACGATTTTGTAGATATATATTTGTGTTTGTATAAATATCTTTTGGATGTTTAAGGCATTGAATACATTCACATTGCTGACATTGGAAATCAGAACGAAATAATAACTTTAGATCGTATATTGAACTGTTGAATATAATTTTAAATAATGAAGTATTTATGAGTATTCTGATAAAAAACAAATTATATGTAGGATAGAACATTATATGCATGTATTTTATCGACTCACTCACACTCAAAATAAATTTTGTTTTCAACAAAGAATTATATGAAGTTGAACTTTTTTTCTGTACTGCATTCCTTTTTCTTCTATCGTAACAAGTACTGAAGAACTGGTTGAGAGCAACGGCAAAAAATGAGCAAAAAGCCAAAAGAAATATGATCTCATTTTTAGAGAAGGTAATAAATATTTACTTGTAACGCAACGATTTGCACTTGTAGTTTAACAAAGTGTATATTATTGTTACTATGTACAAACATATAATAACAAATAGCGAGATTTTAATATAAATACAAAGTTCAAAGTTTGGCCTTGACCGCTATACTGTTGTCTGTTAGTTTAAATCTGAAAATTTGTAACAGAAACACTGAAATACTCTGGAAGAAAATATTTACAAGTATAAATTATTAACTTTCGTATAACACGTCACATAGAAAATAATACATTTACTATATCTATGTACATGCTTTCAGAGAGAAAGATAACTGATTGTTATAGTTAAACGCAAGAGCACATAAGATTTTTTTAATTTGACACAATGCACTTTTCTTTTTGTTCCAACCCTCTCTTCCCAGTGTTCAAATGTTGACAGATTTTCTGAGTCTCTCAGATCCAACAGTAGGAAGAGAGGATTAATTTAATTAATTGCAACAAATTACTGAATCACAGATAAATCTGTGTATAAGATCGTCATTCGAGAGTCATTAAATAAAATTGGATCAAAGTATCGTGTTTATTCCTGAAGAGTATAAAGCAGGAATCTGATGTGATTGAGAAAATTGAAAATATTATAGTGTTTTTATATTGGTAACTGCAATAATGACAATTTAAAAATAAATCAGGGAACCGGAAAGTGATAATACGCACACAAGATAGTTTATATTGTTGCATTTAGATTTTGCATGACTGTTGTATTTTACCGAGTCTTAATTGATCGTGTATGTATATATTCGCATACGATTCAACACGCACGATAACATTTAACACGATATGACAAGTACAAAATGGAATGAGACGGCGTTTACATGGTCTATAGTATCTTAAAATTGTTATAAATAGTATAAAACAAGTATTCGAAAAATTCTTACTTGCACGCTAATTTTTTTATCTAATGAGCACAACAAAAGAATAAGGACAATATTACAACAATCATAGACGTGCTATTATTTTAAGAAATATACAAATTGAAAATGTTGCGCGATCAATGCCATTTGAGATTATGATTCGTATGTGGTCATGGTACAATATTTTATGCCTAATCCTTGCGACAATTACTATAGAATTTTGATCGATGCATTCTATCAAAATATGTTAGTCGTTTGTACATTTACCGTTTAACAATATACGTAAAACTACATTGGATTTCGATTGTACACAAATCATTTGGTTAAGATTTCTATATTCAATATGAGAATTTTTTATAAGGAATGTCAAACAATTAACCGAGATTCTAGTTGAATCGTCATTTTACATAAATATTGATCATTAGGAGCTTGCAAAACCATTCGTACAGAATGTAGACATCTTTTAGACATGCATTTGTACTTTTGCATTAGAAATAGTTATTTTGTATTAAAAATCTGTGAATATATTGAGACTTAAATAACCGTATTTTGATGATCAATAAAACACGTTCGTAATTTCTTGTGGTTAGTGGTACAAACGACTTGTAATAAACTTCTATACTTGCTGCCTTATGCAATTCGTTTTACTAATTGTAATTATTAATCATTATAAAATCCTCACGTATAGTAGGTCCACGATTTCAATGTGTTTTTTTTTTGACAGATTGAATAAAATGGAGTCTTTAACAAATCACATTGGCTCTACATAACATTTTTATTACGAAATGTCATGTACATGGACCGAAACATATTTTTTCTATTTTAGTATAAATTTCTGTCATTTTATTGAAAGTCGAGTATAATTCGCTTAGGGTCCCATTCTTTGCAAACTGTCAATAAAGTATATTGCACTCGTGGACCGACTATACCATGAGTTCATTTTACTTTAATGCATATATTAATAAGGGAATTCTTTAAAAGTATTATGCTGATGTTTGATATTCAACAATGAAATTAATTATATCAGATATAAATTTACTTCTTTAAACGTAAATAGCAATAATATTTTAGAAAAAAGTTGAAGACCTGCAATATAAGATAGTAGTAAATACATCAAGTATTTGTTGAATGATACCAGAAATGTATAAATATACTTTAAATATTGTTCTAATTGAACAAAATAATTATAATATTTTATACAATTATAAACATAAGTTCAGATCTTTTTGACTGCAAAATAGAACTGACTAACGTTCTTAGAATAACTAATAAAACTAAAATTAATACCCATTGGATCAATTATTTGTTAGCTTAAAATTCCAATCCCTTAAGGTTTGGCATTATAATCCCTTTTGGATAGTTGTATGCAAAGTACATAATACCAAATAAGAGAAATAAGAAAATAAAATGAATCGGAAGATGCTAAAAATGCGGCAAGCACACTTTGCCTGCAAATAGTTCAGAGATTACTGTAATCCAAAGTGCCAGGACAAAAAGAATATAAGAGATTCCAACTTGATGCGAATTAGGTAGTTGGTATGGCTGTCCACCAATTTCATCTACGTGAAAGCCCATTGGAAATATCACTGCTGCAAGACAAAACAGCACCACTGGAAATATTATTAGTAAAGTTTTCAAGATGTCCTAGTGTTCTAAGATTAAAAAAAAGTTGTTACTCACTTGCAGTAAATCCAATCCATCGGGCATAGGGAATTGCATTATGATCCCATGGTGAACTGGCCAAGAGTATTATAGTTGTCGTTATCAAAATACAACCCATACATATACAAACAAGTGCCATTAACCACTCTGGTTGTAAATCAGGAGTATAACACATTTGTGGCCTATTATACAGTGTCATACAAGACCACATTAACCCCAACCTTGTATCACCTATAATAAAATTGTTGTCAATGACAAATGTGGAAGGCCATCTAGAAATGATAATCCTTAAACTGCTGGTAAAATTAAACTTTTAGGAATATTACGTCATATCGTACGGTGACTTTATGTTTTACTAGAAAATTATATCACTTATTTCGATAGAAGAAATGTCTAAACTTGAATGTTTTTAATTTTTAGAAGACACTTACCGCCGACATCTGTAATAATCCAGTCAGGCATACCCAAGCTTACTATTGCGAATATATCAGCGGCTAGAAACAATGTTCCAGAAATTATTGTTAATTTATCCATTTTCTTATTGTTTGAAGCGCAGTTTTAAAAAAAGCTATTTAACGGCGAGTCCTGCATTGTTAGTGCGCTGTGCTTGTTTTGACATCTGCGAGATTTCATACAATTTCATACTGAAACATAAAAGTAGATACGTAGAGTGGAAACTCAATTTTGCTGTATTTCTCTTGCCAACCTGAAGTAAATTTTCTGCGCGGTAATATTTAAAAAAATTAATTTTATTCTAAATCTTTTTTAAATTAAGCTGAATACAATTTTTTACTTTTTTTTTCATACACATCTACAAACAAATTGTTTTACCAAATACTATAAAATACAAGGTATCGTAGTCACGAATATAAATTCATGAAATATTTAATTTGTTAAATGTTCATGTCTGTGAAATTTGAAAATAATAAATAAACAAAGGTAATGCTACTATTTTTAATACAAAATATTTACCTATCAATATAAATATAATAAATCAATATATTAGGTTTTATTCCATATTTAGCAGACATATCATGTCCGTAAGAGATGTATGTATGTACAATAAAATAATGATCTTATATGGTGCCATGTGCAAAAAATCAATCATAGATAAGTGTAATCCCGTGTCTACGTGCTTTTACCAAGCATCCATCACTATTTATTTTTAATTTATCAAACCAACTTCGTATGGCTCAATAGAATAAAATTAGTTACGACTAGAACAGAATAGGTGTGCATTAGTTGTGGATCATTAATATTATAAAATGTTGCAATAATAAAGAAAGTAAATACAAGTTAGTAGTAAAGTTTTTCTATGTAAAACTAATGGCTGGGAGTATAAAATAGGAGTGCTTGCGGGAAAGCTCGAAATTCTAAAGGTTGTATGGCCTCGGAGCGACGATTCCGCGTACTAAGAGTATATTATTGATCAATGAGAGAAGCTAGCATGGGCGAGCTGTGCCGGCAGAGGCAGCTGTCATATCCGCTGCATTTTTCCACGTCGCGTAGAACGTACGTTAGACGAAGGAAAGTCGAAAAGGTTGGAAAGTGGCCGGTCTCAGCGTGATTTGAACGCGACCGGCCAGCAGTATATAAGTCAAAGGTCATTTTGATTGCAACGAGAGCGGAATAGCCTGTAGCGAGACGAGTAGCAAATAAGGAATAGTGAACGAGTCACGACGACAAGTTGCCTGTTGGAGGAGATGTGCCTGTGTTGTTGACATTCGAGCCTGTACCGGGAGAGTGTGGTGAAAATTGAAGGTTTCGCGAATAAACGTCGCTACGTAGGACTCCTGATGCAGACCCTACGTAAGAAGAACAGCCCGTGCAAGTGTGAGTATTTCGTAATATCAGCTAATGGGAATAATCCATTGTATGAGAGATTAAAGGAACATGTGACAGTTCATTGTGTAATGATGGTAATTGGTAGAATTATGTCTGATGTAGCAGCTCCAATCTACTGGCTTGGATATTAAACGTCATTCTGTAAATCTGCACGTATTTAAACCGATCATGGTGGCACTTTGCCGCTCTTTGAGGGATTTGTTTTAATTATACAATTATACTATTTATTGTAGTTAAACTATCAAAGGTCCTTGTCTGATGCTAACCATCATCGATGTAAGAAAAATGTATTGAGTTCCGTTTGTAAAATCAATTTGTCATAAAACATTTATGGCGATGATCAGTCTTGCACTCGCTGCTTTACCAACTGAGTAGGTTTCATACTAGTAGAGTGTTTAGAGATGGCGCCACTTCGTTCAATTCAATAGACTACTCTACTACGTAATTTCCTTTGTATTTTATTTTGTGCCGCTTAAGGATTTAATTTGAAGGGAATATATATTTAGTAAAAATGAAATTTTTATTGTAATAGAGTACTTTTTATATGTGCTTGTTATTTTATGAAGTTGCACAACATTATTTTTTTGTTGTCCTTCTTATATGTAATTATGATAATGTTTCGAATTCAATAGAAAAGAAGACATAGGCCGTAGATATGAATCAAGTCATATCCAGCTGGGTATACGAGTGGTGCAACAATCAACCGTTACTGGTCCAATGACAGGTGGACCAGTAAGGGTCCATTACTGCCCCCATGTTGTGCTTTTTAAGATATCTTATAATTCATAGAGCAAAATTGATACCTTTAAAAGTAAAAGTAATATCATTTTATGGTGCACAAAAAGAACTTACATAAATGATATTCAGACTAGGAGAGACCAGAGTAAACTGGTTATGCATGGTAAACTTCATGAATATTTTTTCTCGGTAATATACGATATGATTTGTGTGAATAATCTGTAGTAATAAAATGAAATCACACTTTTAGAAAAAGTCATTTGATATTATATGAATTTTGAAAGTGTTTTGTAGGGCGTCTAAGAAGAACAAACACACATTTAAGAGATTTGTTCTATGATCATTGCCTTTTTACATTGATTTTTGTTTTTTTATTTGTTAAAATTTATGGCCTCAAAAATCTTGACTTACTAATCATCTAAACCTCGTCTAAAAATATTCGTTTCATAAGTTTGGGGCAACATGATTGAGGCAAAGTGGGTAGAATCGCTTATATAATTGCCGCTCAGTACGTACGTCTATTTGTATTAAAAATCGAATGAGAATTTTATATTTCTTTAAGAAGTTTCTATGAAGTGAAAATAAAGGTCGCCATCTTAAATGTTAGAAATTGAGACATTTCAATTATACCCTCAAGAGTTTGTTAATATGAAAAGATTTTAAGGGGTTTATTACGTTTTGTTTTTAGCTAAAACCCTCACGCATCACAGCATTGAAATTTTAACCTAACCTAACCTAACATAACGAAACACTTTCTAAGCTCATCACAACTCCGGATGTGTAGCATTAAAAATAAGTAAACAAATTTGGTGTGACAGTCGCTTTATGGGCCTCAAAACATACGTTATATTGATAACACTGAGGTCCGAAACGAAACTATACAATTGTTCTCAAACTAGCGGCTGTATTATTGAAATTGTCCCCAAACTATACTTTATACATGTATAATTGTATATATGTATGTATATATAATTTACGTGACGCGTCCGTCTACTGGAGTCTGTGCGTTCACAGATGGAGTTTCCCTAGCTCCCAGATATTGTATTATTATTATTCAATTTTTGTTTATACGTTATATATATATATATATATATATATATATATTCAAATGAGACATTTTATAATTATTTAAAGAGTTTCTATCAAGTAAAAATAAAATTCGCTGTTTGAAATGTTAAAAATTCTATATTTAATTAATTTGTGGAATATATTCATACATTGTTAAAAAATAAAGAATCAATACGAACCAATCTGTGTACTCCTTAAGTTGGCTTTGTTTTACCTTTATAAATCGTACTCTCAAATTTTCATGCGGATATTTATCTTATCAACTGCTGAAGAAAATTATAATCGTCTCTTCTATAGTTTATATTATTTTATATTACAAACAATTGCTCAATTACCCGAAAATAAACATATGTACTCCAAAATAAATACGAAAATCATTCGTTAAAGGTTTAAGTTTGAAGAAAAAGTTGTATTATGCAACAAAATGTTTCTACAAGGTACGTCATTCGTCAATTAGCAAGCTTAAATAAAACAACCCGAAAATCGTCATTGGAAACATTAGGTTTAAAGAATTCGTTAAAAAGTTTCTAGAAGGTATCATGTTATATCGTCATTAAAGCGGTTTTAACTAACCAGGGTTACAGTTACGGCTCCCAGCCTCTTTTCAGCAAGTCAACTTAAATTAATCCAGTACATATTTAACTTTGCTTGAGACAGCAACCTAAATTATTTTTACGCAAAACGTATCTCTGTAAATTCAATTCCTACTAATAGATCGAATAGTAAAAGTAACCCGTGTGTATCATAATTAAAAAAGTGTTACACCCCTTGTTAAGCAGAAGCTACTGATTTTTAAAATAAAAATATTGTATAGGGCAGCAATCGATTTTTCTCCAAATTATTGCAATTAGGTTCTCAGTGCATGTTCGTGTTTTGGCTATCAGTCTGCCATATGCCTAAATAGGGTCTGACGCTACTTACGGTCGGTTGTATAAATGATAATAGTCACGGGAACCCCCTTGGGGAAACTACACACAGGTAATATATTTTTAGAAGTGTAGCAAACTGTGAAATTGCAATAGATATAGGTATAAAAATTTACATAGGTTATGTTTCTAATTATATTATTTTTATTTTGTCTCTTCTCTTAAAAGCCGCATGTTTAACTTACCTGTACAGTTAGCGTTGGCGCACAATAAAAGCTATTTAACCCTTAGACCGTCGGCATTTCGAAAATCGAAATATAGCATCTTTCTGTGCACATTCCCATATAAATGTCCGTTTATTAGTCGACGTGTACGAGTCATCAGGTGAAGTCGAACGTCGTCGTTTTGGTGGGCTAAGAGTTAATAATGCTAAAAGATATTTGACAATATATATGAATAAACGTATGCATGACGTTTAGATCAAGTCTTTAGAATGCTACAAAAAATATTTCATTGTTAACTGCATAAGCAGTTGCCAATTTGAGCTAGTTCAAGAGGCTATTTTCTGATGACTCATAATGTAAAAGAATCCTAAATCCAAAACTGAATCCAGGCAGCGATTATAATAATAGTGCTTAGGACAAATAACTACAATGTAAAGTCATATTGTAAGAAGCAGTGCGCCATATCCATATTTGTGGGTAAATCGAGAAGAATAGGTCATACTCATAAAACTGATGGTCATTCAGGTCATTGCGCAGAGTTCATGCGAATTCTAATGTTCGCTTGATCTATTTATTTGTACAGATGACTGCTTGTGTCCTATTTCCAATTTGCTTTTGGGATGAAATGGCTGTTTGCTTTATATTATGGCTTATACGCCACCACAATACCATACACGCCATATGAGAAAATTGTCCCTTTTGTCATCTGCTCTAATATCCTTCACATGGTTTTCTGGTTATACAAAGTTTTAATGAGGTATGGTTAGAAATAGTTTCGGTAGCAGGGAATCTATATCTATAGGTACTTGTTTTTAGTAAAATATTTTTGAATTTTTTTTTTCTTGTTTGCATAAATATAGTTGAATTGTTAATGTACAGTGATGCGATGAAGGATCGATGACAGATTTAATTAACACGAGATTTCCTCTTATAGATGCACTGAACTAGGATCTGCGCGTCGTAGGGTGAATTCAGATTTAAATTGTTAATGCGATTACGCAGCTTTGCGTTTACACCAAGAGTGTTCTTACTTTCAATCGTTTGATCGTGCATTCTGCAACGCTGTGGGATACTAGATCGATCCCCTCTATTGAGTATTGTATTTCATTTTATCCTCTGTGCTGTAGATGTATATTGATTTGCCTAAGTCGCGCATTGCAAAATTGCCTATGGGGAATTTAATTGAGTGGAAAATGCTTTACAGGTTTATTTATTTCATAATTCCTTCAAATGACATTATTGGCTGTACATAAATAATTTGAAATATTTACAGGCTTACTAAAGAGTATTGCACCACGTGGAAGTGGTTTTAAGGTGGAAATTTAATGGGCAGGCTAATTTCAGTTGGCGTAATACTTCTCGATAATACTATATGTATATTATTTATTTTCAAGCACATCTGTAATTACAATTTTTATCTAAAATTTTCATGAATATCTTATTTCAATATGAATGAATACACCTAATGCTCTGAAGTATCGAAATATGGTAAGTTAATATTCGTTCGTTCGTATTTCATACAGGGATTATGGAAACACTATGGGTAACAGTGGCCAAAATGAACCAACCGTTCGCCCCTGAGAATAGTGCAATCTCAGACGTCAAATTTAATTTATGAATGAGAAAAGGGTGAGACAGAAATTCCCTTTGGTAGACACCCACGTAATAAATTGACAAATTATGGGGGTTTAGCCAGAGTAATGTTATTTACTCGATTGTCTTGTTAATCCCGCAATATATTATAAGTTTCTTATTTGTGAAACGTCTATCTTCTCGTTAATGAGTCAAGTGTGCGTCATCGAAACTTTAATAACCAATCGTCTTAAAGATACGTTTGTTTATGTGATATTTAGTGGTAAATTAGTGTTAATTATATATGTATATAGTTTTATAATTAGTTACTGTTAATTACTAGTTTATATTTAATTATCATGTCTCTCTGTGAACTTTTGCTTTTGCTGAACTCTGCTCACTGCACCAAATTAGCAGCTTCTTAAGTGTGTACGCAATAAATTAATTGAAACTCTGCTTTGAGGAACTTCTTTTCTACAATCCTGTTTTTTTTTAATGATACATTTTATATTTATTTAGCTGATTCAATTTGTATTTAATCTAACCTAAACGTATAGTAAGCCTTGCTGTGAAATTCGGTATCGTATTTAGTCATGACCTGTAAACCTATGGTGGGATAGGTAGAACAATGTCACACGAATCCCGAATATTTTCACAGTCACCTTTTTATCTTGATTTTTAATAATAAATAAATTTAAATTTGAATTGCTGGATTAATGTGTCTCTTTTTAGGATACTTTTGCACGTATTAATACGAAGGATGGTGTATGCAAATTTGATATTAATTTCTTATTAATTAATAATAAATATAGGTAAACAATACGTAGTTAAACCTGTCACACGATGGCTAATTTTCTTACACGAAAATTATTGAACCTCCACAGTAGATGTTTTCTTTCTACTTGGAAGGTGAATTGCCCCTGGATGTGTGTATAATATACAAAGGTAAATAAATAACGTATCTGTTATCACGGGAAACAAGAAAATGAGGAAAGAGAAGACGAAGGAGAAAGTGGGAGGGAAGAGAGTGAGAGTGAGTTTATAGAGAATAGAGAAGGGCTGAGTAGTAACCCCGTGGATTTTCAAGTGTCGACAGTTGGCGTTCTCCACTCGAGCGTGCGAGTACGTTCAGACAAATGCGCCGTGAGCCTCGGTCATTAAAGTCGAGGGGGAAAGAAATGCTTTAAAGAGGAGCTCTGCGTTGTTTTTTTTTTCTACGTGTGCTAGTTCACGTCTTAGTATTCAGAGAATTGGATTTTCCAATCTCAGAATAATTTATATACATTTACTGTTCAAATTTTGCTCTTCTTCAAATTTAAGCAATTGCACTACGACAAACAGAAAAGATCTGTTCACGTTGCATAATGATTTTTTTTTGTATTATTACATACATCTCTTTTAGGTGCATGAATGATTAAAGGTAATTAGAGCAAGTGTCAAATTTACAGCTTGCAGATGGCCAATCGAATAAAAGAGTTGTAAGAATATTTCATGGATAAATTTTATTGATAAATAATATTTTTGTCCTCTTAATACATGACCTTTTTAATGGGAGACGATAATAGCGCAGAATTTTTCAAATCCAATAAGTGTTTACCCCTATATGCAAATAGAACCCGGGACAATACAGTTCTTGCCCTTGTCAGGGCCCTTCTATTCGGGACGTGGCATAGTGCTAGTTCTGACGAGTGGTGTGATTGCAGGCTTGGTAGCAGCAAGAGCAGAAAAGTTGCCAAGAGAATTCAGGATGGCGCGGTGGGTCGCAGGAGATCTGAGTGCACCAAAGTAAGAGGCACTCAAGCGTATTCTAATTTTCGAATGCTGATTGAAATCGGTTCGACTATTCGATCGCTAAACTCGTTTGGCTCTATCAGGCCTATCGGTGTTGCATCTCGCTGCGGGACCCCCCGCAATCTCAAATTTCATTTGATCCTTGCGTTATGAGATTGTCCTTAAACCGAACCCGCTTGTTCACGTAGACCACATATGGAGTGAATGCTTGTCAATCCATGAATCTTCTCTTTCTATATTAGTTCGAGACGGGTGCTTTTCTTTTATCGCTAGTTCTGCTAAATTAAACATTCATAATGTCAATATAAAATTAATAAAAATGCAGGGTTCCATTATTTTCAAATAGTAATTAAAATATGCAACACGCTTATAGTGTATGTTTTGTTTAAAATAACATAAACACTTTTGGATTTATTTTTGCATCTTTTATCATGGATGTATACGATAAAATAAGATCAAAAATAGATAAGATAAAAAGATTTAAAATAAAACTAATGAATACTTAGGTTTTGATTGAAGAAAAATAATGTTTCCGCCCGGGATCGAACCGGGGACCTTCCGCGTGTTAGGCGGATGTGATAACCACTACACCACGGAAACCACCGTTACATGATGTACGGTGTTGCAAAAGTCTAGGATTCTTATGATTATTTATAAAAATTGTTATTACTATTATATTTTTGCGTTTTATGTTAAAATAAGTAGTAAGTGAACGTTCAAGAAACGAGGAGCTTAAATATAAAAATTAGTTTGCAAATAGTGTAGAAGTTATACATATAGTCGAAGATCTATAGGTATCGGGGTTTAACCATGACATCACAGTCCCATTAATTTTATAGAATTTTTAAAGTTTACCATGGCAGGTGCGCACTTGAATAAATTTGTACGATTTCGAAACAATTTTTTACGACGTATTCTTATTTTGTAAGAATAATGGCACATAATTTTCATGTTTTTTTTTCTTATTTTCAAATTTTAGGTAGATATTCGCTGTTATTCCTCTTGATTAAAATATCTATATTCTTCTCGACATCTAATATCATTCGGAATTAAAATATAATTTTAATTAAAAAATGTTTTGAATAAAATTTACATTTAGGTGTATCTTCAAATTATAAGGCCGTGTTTCCACAGGCGAGAGAACTCTAGGAAGTCTAGCAAAAGTTACTTGCAATACCGTTTACACTAGCATGTAAATTTCCGCAATATTGCCAGAAATAATTGTCGTGCGAGAGACTGTCATACAATACTGTCGCAAGTTATCGCAGTACTGTATACACAGGATAGTTCGA
>JARQTB010000564.1:28545-72763 GCA_030142455.1 Cephus pulcher
ACTGTTTACATGGGCTAGTTGCTATCCGCCAGTCTGTCAGACATTTCTCGCAGAAGTTTTCTTGCCTGTGGAAACGCAGCCTAAGAGTTCGGTAAGAACCAATTTTGTTTTGCCACATTCACTTCCCACAATGGGAACATCGTTAGGTCCGTTTATCTGTATATTGTAGGTTTTTTAAATATACCTCGGATGTTTGTATGGATTTTGAACATATAAAAAGCTACAAATTATTTTCTTCCACTATAATAAGAGTTAAGCTGAAACGATTAATGAAAGAAAGCAAATACTTTTATAAGTTTAGTCTCTGAAATGCCACATAATACAAATCCAAAAAAAAATCTCTACAAAAATCCTAACAAACATACAGTAACAGTTACATATCAGCAACCTTACAATTTCGTACTTAAGGATATAATAGTCGTGTAGATCAGCTGTTTTTATGGCAATTACATCGTTAAGTAAGAAACTCTTGCATTGTCGATATCGAAACGTTTTTTGTCTTTGCTGAGATAACAATATTAGATATACAGGGTGTTATGTAAACTCCGGACTGAAACTATACCATCTGATTCGGCCTAACATAATGAAAAAAATGGTGCCAATAAAATAAACAATTTTTAATTATTTTTTGAGTAATTATGAATTAAAGATAACCTATGAGGAGCACGTGACAATTAATAACGCACACTTGATAGGTTATCTTTAATGGATAATTACTCACGAAATAATTTTTTATTTTATTGACATTGTTTTTATTATTTTTTTCACGCTGAATTAGACAGTATAGTTTTTGTTTGGGACTTATGGAACACCCTGCATAGGAAATAATCTTAAGACTGACCATACTTCTGATACGTAGACATAGACTATATGTATATATGACGATCTACACGTATGATTAAAATGTGCTGTTAAAAAAAAAGTATCTAAAAAGAAAGACGTGTTCTGCTTTCAGTCAAGAATGAGCCGACCCGTTTCCTCGGGGAAGGGGTATCGTTCAAGGCAAAATTAATCGGCATTCTGGAAGTATCGGAAGCACGCGGTGACCGGATGTGCCAAGCAGCGCTGGCCGATTTGAAAATGGCAATTCGGGCAGCCGGCGAACACAAGCAGCGGATTGCCGTGCAAGTCAGCATCGACGGTCTTCGATTGCGAGACGAAAAAACGGGGGTAAAACAATACTTTTGATTGGAGTCCAATTTATTTTAAAATAAAAAACTTTTCTGGTGTACTTTCCCAATGAATCGTGCTTTATATCTTTTTTGCACAATTATGTATTTTCTTGGCAGTTGGCAATCATTAAAAAACATAGGGTATCTACATGCTTTTCCAGATTTTATTTTCTATAGAGATAATTAATATTTTTTAAGTTACTAATAACTTTATATATACTTTATTTATGATTATGTTGTATACGGAGTATTTACTAGTCGTAGAATATGCATGAAATCGTCGTTTGTTCCATGCCATTTCAATTACGTATTTTTATTTATTTATAGGCACACGTAGTTTTCGTGAAAAATTCGTAAAAAAAGGCAAATACTACGCATTTTTTATGGTAAAAGTATATCAATTATAGAGAAAAAGAGATGAATTGCGATTTTGAGTAATATTTTATGTCGAATGGTCGTTTGAAATGGTTCCGATTTTTTCGATCATTGATATATTAATGACATTCGTTTAATCAGAGCTATCTTAATACAGTTTTTAATCAGCTTGAGGAACTGTGCTTCTTCAGCATGATTTGCTAGAATATCCCTGGACACGCTTTTTATGCTGCAACGCTTTCATCGATCTTAGCAAGGATTAAAATAAATATAATAATATTCTTATAGCGTAGTACTTTTTATAATCATGAATTACACGTGCGTGAAAATTTCAATTTGCCTTCTTGCGATTAGTATTATATCCATTTTTTTCATAATTTAATATACAAAACTTGAATCTTTTGACATTCCGCAGTACAGTGCATGTACTGTTGCATGAATATTTTTCATACAATTTTGATAAAGTTAGAATTCGTTTTTAGTTATATATATATATATATTCATTCTAGCTACGTGAATAAGATTCAAGAAATAAGGATAATATATTTCGTATAAATCGATATTTTTTTTTTGTAATTAACACATTAACGACTGGTGCAAAAGTTATTAGAGTTTTTGGTGCAATTTTCCACCATTGGACGTTAATGGGTTAACACGAAGTAAAATCACTTTTTTATGGCTCTGTACTCATTAGGATCTTAGCTTCAAAATTGTTTAGTAGTTTGCAAACATTATACATACTATGATTTATTTTTCTGTTGACCGTTAAAAATATGGTTTCGTGCCTGTACGTACTTTTAGAATATCACACGTTTTTAGCGTCCGAATGATTTGCGGCACCTTGCATGGCACTGTTGAAGATTTTAATTTTTGGTAAGTAAATCGAAGCTAGTCAAGCGCATCATTATATTTTTTCCTAACCGCACTATTGTTTCCATCATTTATATTTTCTTTTTTTTCAGGATTGCCTTTATCATCATCCCGTTCATAAGATATCTTTCATCGCTCAGGATATGAGCGATTCGCGAGCATTTGGATACATTTTTGGCTCTCCCGATACAGGCCATCGATTTTTTGGAATTAAAACAGACAAGGCTGCTAGCCAGGTGGGTACTAGGTGCTATAATTACCTACAATTTTCATAAATATAACTGCAAAGAATATGTAAGAGGGTCTTGTGCAATGACTATTGCAAACAACCATCTTTGTATATGAACGTAGGTCCGCATCTGGAATTCCGGATGAACGGCTGAATCAGTTCGCTCGAACATCAGAGAACAAAAACTAATTTCCGGGTGCAGATTATGTAGTTGAAAATATTTACAGATGTTCAGCACTTTGAACTTTCAAAGGAAAACATACGCGAAATTGTTTTTGTTCACCGACAATTGCAAAAGCAGACAATACTCAAAAAAAATTGTACATGTTGCACAATTATGAGTATATGTATTTCATTGAAATCATTATATTTTACATATGTTCAGAATTGGACAGAAATACGTCATTTTTTGATTTTGGAAACTTCGTTAGGGTGTAAACTATAAACAAATTTTGATTTAAGTAACAATTCATTAACATGACCATATTTGATATCACAACATTGAACGACCGCTAGATGAAATTTTTGAGAACAAATTTTCTCATCTGTCTTGAACAATCGAATTTGAAAAGAAATTTAATAAAATTACTTTTTGTGACTCCAGATATAATTGTCTCGAAATTAAAATCTTAAAACGGATGTGACTGGTAAACATTCACCGTGTAACTTAAAGTCCTATTATATTTATCTCTAGAAAATCGTCTGCGGTTGTAAAAGTCTGACAATTAATTTATGGAGACCAAAGAACCCTCGTAAGACGGAAAATTATGTTTACCTAAACTGAGAATCAATTTCGAAAACCGCGACATACTAAGTCGAGTCGAATCCGTTCGAGTTGAATTGAGTTGAATCGTGACGACTTGGTACTCAGTACATTTCATCTCGTCCCCTTTTGAAGGAGGGTTATATGTAAATAATAGTATTACGTTGTCGGTTTGCTGGGCTTGAAACTCTGCGTTCGCCATAGGAGGTTGTCATCAGATTATTGCCAGTTCCCTTCACATCCGTCTCAATGGATCGACCGCCCTCGAACTTCATGGAATTTAAATCAGTTTGAATCTTTTCTATTTCTTTCTTCTAACATCGCCATATTAACCATCACCGTCACAAATGATTCCACGATCATTACTACTGATCTCTTGAGTATCTATTTAACCTTGAGTATCTAGTACTTAAAATCATGTTTACTTCTGTTTCTATTTGCTTTTGCGTAAGAGATAAAAATTTACTTTTAATTTTACATACATTCAAACTTGATCAAAGAATAGAACAGAATTTTAGGAAGAAAGTATTCTTTTAAAATTCTATTGAGATATGTAAATATTATATAATTTATTTTTGGGAAAATTACAATGTTATTGTATCAAAATCGTTTACTGCGCAAAATATGTTATTTGAAGAATCTGAATACAATTTTTCAATGATAGTGTCCACGTAGAAAAAGAGGAAGGAGAAAAGTTTAGTGTTTCCGGAAGTGTGGTTAAAGAGTAATCCTATATTTTAGAAAAAAATTAAGAATGGCTTATGAAGTCTAAAACTATGGGTTTTAGTCGTAAGTCACACTTTCGGAAACGTTTCATTTTTTACATTCTTCTTTCTTTATGCCCATGAAAATTTCAATAAATGTTTTCTGGGCATTTATCGAATGTAAAATGGCCGGTTCGAATTTACGGATGGTAAAGCGTCATTGTCTAGCTGTATGTACTTTGTGGCGGACAATCAAATACATAGAGCAGTGAATTAGTCAGCGAGGTAAATAAGGTTTCTCTCATTGAGAATATTGCAATACCAGCGACACGAAAGTTAATCAGTGGTAGTATATAGCGTTTTATTCCCACAGAAATACACGAGGAATCGTAACATTTTACACAACAAATGTTAAGTTTTTTTTTCTTATCATGTTTTCATGCCCGTTGTCTCCACCCAGTATAATTTTGATTACACGAAAAGTAAGTTGTAAGAATATTAATAAGTAAATTATATTTCTATTTCAATATTTATTTTACTCGAAGTCTGTGACTGTTATTCATAATTTACAGTGACAATAATTGCTTCCGCGGTTTACCAAATGTTGCAAATATAAACTTATATCGAAAAAGATGTTTAAATTTTCTATATGTATTTAAGACAATTGCATGGAAAATCTTTATGGAATACCTTATTATGCATATATTATCTACGCTAATGATGAATTCGAAACCGATCATATAACCATGATATAGTGGTTACCATATTATTGAATTTGAATATAGTAATATACGGAATTGAAGCGTATTTTTTGTGCACAGGTTTAGTCGAACTATACGTGAGAAATATGTTTTGTACAATATTGGTAGTACTTACTCAATATCGTACGAGTATTTCAAATATTAAGAACGAGTACAATATCTATTTTGGATAGTTTCTGTAAGAAATTAAATTTTATTTATATTATTAATTCGAAATTAGGTTTTTTTTTCGTGTACGGTTTGGATTAATACTAAAAAAATATAGATCAGTTTCCGTGGTGTAGTGGTTATCACATCCGCCTAACACGCGGAAGGTCCCCGGTTCGATCCCGGGCGGAAACATTTTTTTCTATTCATTTTTACTTTGAAACATCAGTTTCATTGAATATATCTTTATATTTACATAAATTTATTGATAAATCTAGCGTCAATGCTATTATAAGTCCTTAATATAATGTGTATCTGAAAGACATTGCGTAAAATTAATGATTAGGTTTGATGGACATATGTATAAGGCTATCTTAGCTCAATTTATGCCCATGCGATTCACATTTCAATATTTCGCGTTATTACATTAATTGGAATATTAATTTTTGTGATTTTTGAAAAAAATAAGTTTTTTGTTTAACTAATAGTTAAACATATGTATTTAGTGTTCATAAACGATATAAGGACAATTATTGTGGAAATTACTACTTTTGAAATTATCAATGGGCTCATGATTCGTATGAGTGACTTTCAATAATATACATAGGATATGTTTCCGTGGTGTAGTGGTTATCACATCCGCCTAACACGCGGAAGGTCCCCGGTTCGATCCCGGGCGGAAACATTATTTTTCTACCTGATCAATGGTATTAAATTAATATTAAATTTGTTGACGTTGTAAAGTAATTACGATATTAACGGAACATTAGGAAAATATTAAGGTTAGAAATGGCTTGTAAAGAAAACTAGTTATTGAACGGGTCTTTACGTATCACAATATTTTATACGTTAGGTAACTTGACGAATGGAACGGTAACACTTTTGAATGTAACGAGTGAAGGGATTACGAACGCACGCGTTGTACGTGAACTTATGTGCGAGCAACCTACTTTCGTATATGAATGAATTTACCAATTGAATTAAGTTCAGTAAAACTGCATGCAATGCAAAAATCAATGAACGTTTCATTTATGATGTTAGAAATGCTGTCAACAGCAAAAATAACTTTGTCACGAAACTCGAATCTCAAGCACAATTGAATTCACATATTCGTAAAACTGTATATTTTACTAATTTTACAAAATAATATGGACACACAAATATTTAAATGGATATTAAAACACTGAATTCTTTGGAATTAAAGTTTGGAACTTAACTTAATTTTATAAATTGAAGTATTTGAATCAATTTATTTACCAACTAATAGTACGTAAGAAGAACGTGAAATAAGGACAATAATGGCTTTATAATATATATGTACATCATGGCATTACTGTATACATGATGTTACCATAATTTTGTCTAAAGGAAATTTGAATGCTGGGTAAAAATATACTTATACATAGATATACACACACATTTATATGTGCCACATGCATTATGCCCATGTATATTTTTGAAATCAAATTTTACTATAAGTCGTTTTACCATAAATCGTTTGTAACGAAGATGAAGCTCGTGTAAATACGGTTAGATTTCTATCGTAGGTTTTAAACACGCATAAACTTACAGATTCACGCTCACGTTCGTTGGCATAAAAAGCATGCTGTGGGATTTCGTCAGAGTACAAAGCCTTCACTAGATACTTGTTGACTAAGGTCATTCAGCAAAGACTCAACTTAATGCAGTTTCCTGCAGTGTCCAGTGTTCCATTATCCTTAGTAACTTAATTTCATAGGCTAATAATTCTTACTCGCTAAACATAAGTAACAGTGATATTGAAATGAAATCACATTATGCCCTAAATAATTTGTTTTTAGTTTGTTGCTGAGTGCATGAATATCAAGCACATGACATTCTTAAATAGTGAAGTTTGAAGTTCTGCCAATTATAGCGATTGAAAGTAACTCAGACATTTTACCTCACCGCAGTGACAATTTTTAATAATTTTAATGAAAACTTTTGGTTGCGAACCAACTGTAATTGGTTATATGATAGATATCAAATGGACGAAATAGTTTGTTTAGTAGTTTAGTCTTGAATATCTCTGTATAAATAACATTAATTATTGTAAGCTCAATCAATGTAATTGGTGTTATTTAAATAAGAAATTCTATCAGTTTTCTATTTGTTTATGAAGTTTCATACATTCTGCATATAGATGATTATTCGGCAAATGATTGACGTAATGTTTATTTTTTGATGCAATAGGTGGTGATAGCGATGCGGGACTTATTTCAAGTTGTGTTCGAATTAAAGAAAAAAGAAATAGAGCTGGCAAAGCAGCATATAGAACAAAATGCTATCAAATTCCATACGAGTGGTATTTTTGTGGAGCCAGCGCCGGATACAAAGGTAAGGAAAATTATTTATACGTATTACTTCGCTTGATCAGGATTCGCATTTATAATATATTTTATATAATTATGATAGTTATCATTCCATCTGTCTAGTTTGCTGTAGTAAATAAATATTGAAACATCAAAGTATATAGACATAGACATACAGGTAAAGAACGCTTTTCTTTAGTACGTATAAATATACCATCTAGATTATTATATTTCAGTAATCGCCTTTTTAACTCTGATTATTTATTTAAATAATTGAAAATGATCGCGGATCTTGACCATGACCGACCATTAACATATATCCTCTACTACGTTACTTTCATATTGAATTAGTAATCGGAAGAGTAACTATACGGTACAAATGTTCTCATGAACTGCGAACCGTTTTGTTATTGCTGATAAAAGCAGTCTAATTATAGCAAATTGTTAAATCACTAAATATGCATGTGTGATTGCGCACAAGATAACACATGCATATAATGATTGTAACGCACACGAAATCGAGGGAGTTGTGTGAATGGATGAGAAGTGCATACAGCTCCATGTATGTAAACCACGGTCATTAAACGCATTTTTTTTTAAAGATTTAACGGGAAGTGGTTAGGGCCGCGTCGGGATATCAAGCTCACAGTTGATACGCCGGCCGGAACTGAAACTAAGAAATCTAGCATGCTAATTAAAAAGGAAGTTTAAGGGAAACTCGAGAAAGTGAAGCATTTGGGTAGATTCTTTAATTTTATTAATTTTATAAAAACAATGAATTCTTTGTCGGCTAAGAAGAATAGATAAATGCGTTTTGCGTCATTCGTGTAATTACGCTTTGGTCAAATGCGCGCGTAATCATATATGTAGATTAATTCAGTTGGCTTAATCATGTGTTTGCTCGATTCAGTTACTTAAATCAAGTAAGTTAGTTAGGGTGTTTCATGTGCAAGTAAGAATAGTTTGAAAATGTGTGTGATTAATTTTTTGAAAACTGTATCGTACGATCCATAAATATGAGGGTCTCCATCTATGAATACCATATAACATTATACCGGTAATATAAATGTTGTATATCATGTGCAACGTGTACGTATTATGCATCTGGTCAGAAAATAGATATAACTATAAATTTAGAACATTAATTTTCTGGTTAATAACTTTAGTAAATTCACGTTTTATGTGCTCAAATATTCGCATTTTCGGATTTTAGGCAGGACCGCATGGAACATGTTGACTTCAAAAACGGATATACATATATATATCAGTGTGTGTACGTATTTTGTGATGCACACAAATGTTTGTAGATATTGTGTACATTGTGACAGTGCTGAAGCGATGAGGTTGAAATTTGTTGAAACAGAAAAAATTTGATTTTGAAATGGAAATAATGCAGTGAACTAAATTGAATTTTTCTTTTGAAAATGCATAACACAATTTGGTCCATGCGGTCCCAAGGCAGACTTTTTATTCTCGTGTTTTCTTTCGTTTCGTGTCCCGGCGACCAAAAATATATTGTATTGTACACATCATCTATATACATCGAGTATAACGCTATTCTTTCTATTTGGTTTTGCATTCTCCATTCATATTTTACTTTGTATTGAACATAGTAAATCCTTCAGAATTGTTGTTCCGCCATTCATTGTTTCTGTCTCTCTCGTCCCTGTATTTTCTGTTTTTTAGTAAATTATTATGTTCAACGTCGACTCTGCGACTCTTATTTCCTCGAAATTTTTGTCCAACTTATTTCTTCGCCGGGATTTTCGAAAAATCTCATTTCGTGTTTTCTTCTTTGGACTCTTGCGAGCGGTTCTCTGTGACGCAATATTGGCTGATTTTCAGCTACGTGGCATTTGTCCAACTTTCGATTTTTGGAATCAACTGTTCGTCGCACGACTTTATTACAGTGTCGTTCGAAAACTGCACGAAAGCGAAAAATAAAGAGTTCGAAAAAAAAGGCTTACACTGATTGTTGCACAGGGTGCGGCGGGTAGCGAGACTTCGCTTCATCGGAATCGAACTTTAAATTCCGAGATCGATAAACCCGTCGAGAGAAAGCAAGAGACGCAGAGTGGCGTGATAGCCGATCTTTTGGATCTGCAGTTCGAACTGAACTCGTTACAGCAGGGGATTCATCAGATGGATAAGATAACTCCTGATAATCCAAGGCCGTCATCTGAAGATCCTTTTGAGACGGATCCTTTCGGAGATTCCTTTGCCAATATGAAGGTACAGTTAATAATACAAATTTTATTGCAATATGAATTTTGACGATTTGTATCTCTGTCTTAATCTTGTTGTTTCATCGTTAGTATAAATGCTTGTTTCGAAAATTCTTGTTTCCATATTTAATTGCTAAAACGAAAATATTTGTATAGCGTTACGTGCAAGTATTCAGTTTCTCTATAAAGGAGGAGGTATTCATTTAACAAAGAAACTAATTTAGAAAGAGATGATCGAGCTACGGTAAACGAATAAATCGTTCGCAACAAGAAAAATATGAATTTTAAGACTTTTGTAATTTTTGAGTATTTTCGTTTATTTACAGGTAAAGGAAACTGTTCAACCAATACTGCCTCCACCACCATCTTCCGCGAAAAGGGGCCATCTTGAGCGGCAACAGACCGTCCCGGTAACGTCCTCCAGCTCTAGTCCAGCTACTATCTTGGCTAGTAAGACTCCACCTCCTCAGGGTCCACCTCAAGGTTCGATTCACTGGTTTGATAAGGAAACGGAGAATCTTTTCAACGAAGGTGAATTGTCTAGCTTGACGAAGAACTCCACTGCTGAGAACGATAAGGAAAACGTAAGTTTAGGAACGATATATTATTTACATATATTTTGAAATAAATTTTATGTAATGACTTTTCGTTAACCGTAACTCAAGCCACGTCATTCTTAGGAGCGGTGTTGTATATTTTCGTTGCAGGAATCCTCAAGTACCACGCCAAGTCTTCGTAAGAGTCCGCAGATTGATGTTTTTACGGAGTTGGATCCTCTGGGTACTGGATTGATAAAACCATACGTCGACAAGAAGGACTTTTTTCAACATCTGAAAAATCCCCCGAAAAAGGTTCTGAAAGATTTGGTAACAACCAGTTCCGGTGATACCTTCCCGACGAATTTCAATGTCACCGCGGAACCAATTGAACCCGTAAAGGTTCAAAGTAGCGTGTTCTCGAGTAAGAATACGGATAATTTTGAAGAGAGCAATTTCGCAGATTTTGATAAATTTGACGAGAGCGAAGTACATCTGCAGAAGACTGAGTCACCGAAGCCTAAGAAAGAATCTTATAGTCAGCCGCGCCCGACTATACATCATCAGCCTTTATCTGTGTCCTTACCTCCTGAGGAAATATCTACGTCTAAGGGTGTACCCATAACTTACCCAATACCTAACACGGCAGCAACTATTTCTGTCATGAATAAAATGGAGAAAGAATCAACGGAGCCAATCCAAACACTAGTCAGACTACCTAGCCCTAAGAAATACTTGCAATCTGTACGAAAAAAGGAGTTTGATATCGATCTGGCTGGAAGTAGAACACAATCTTTGGATAAACCTTTTCCCGTAGATTTTTCTGCGACCAGTGATTCTCCGGCATCTCCTTTAAGATCCTGTTCGTCCGAAGCTAACTCGAGATTATCTAGTTCGAGTGCCGAACTAGAGATAGTGCCCGAACCGCCTCCTAGAGGAGCTGGAAGTATTCTCATCAATCCACCACCACTTCCGCCAAAGAAATCAACTGCCAGATCCGCGATAAAGCCACCACCACGACCACCGTACACGGAGGGTCACTTCCATTATGACTTCCTTGAGCGAGAAGAGACTTCACCTTCGCCAACGCGTAAGGAACGGAATAAAAGTCCTTCTAGAGATTTGAGGAATCGATTTGACGATGACTTCAGTCCACCACCGCCACAGCTACCAAAAAGATCAGAACTTGTTGCAACCTTTCCTAGCTCCAAATTTGACGACTCCTTTGAATCTATGACTCCAACTACACTCTCTTCAATTTTTCAGAGTAGTTATTCGAGCAGGACCTCGACAGAAGTTAAAAGAAGTCCCAAGCCTTCTCTGGACATTACTCTTAGTCAACTGACTTCGTCAAATCTGACTGAATTAGCTGGTAGTCTTAACATGACTGTTAGTGAATTGACTAGTCTGACTCTTCAGCAGTTGACCGAATGTCTAGCTACGTTGTCGAATAAAGATATAAAATCCGAAAAAAAAACGAACAGTGATAAAAATGCAGAGTCCCAATCGCTGCCAGCTCCCACTAAACCGCAACAGAGTACAAAGATAGTGGAGACTTCTTTTATCTCTAGTGAGCATCTTTTCAAAGCAAATTTCGATCAGGAGATGAAGGACCAGGAGAATTCGTCTACGTACGACAAGTACGCTGTATTTAGAGAATTATTGGAATTAGAGCAGCAGAATCAGAAAGCCCGTAAGGAAGAAGAGAATGAGGATCATAATGCGAAAGAAGAGAAAGCCAAGGTAAAGGTTCCTCCTAAGGAAGAAGAGATTTCGCTACGGTCTAGATCTCCTGAAAAAGAGATTCAAAGCGAGAACTCTGTAGAGACAATAACATCTTTGGCTAATTTGACTGTGCAATTACCGCCATTAGCTGAGGATAGTCTCAAGACTCAGTCCAAAGACAAATTTGAGGATTCGTTTAACGAGTCTTGTGAGATAAAAGTTGGACATGAGGAAGAAAAAATGGATACGCAAGAGTCCAAAGAAGACGAAGGGGATGAGAAGAGTTTGAAGGAACAAATGGGTCTCGCCGCGAGGGTTTCTGTTATATCGGATATAGTTTTAGAGTGTGAAAATGAAGATAATCTTAAAGAAAATAACGAGGAGAAAATAATAGAGACTTTAGTAAGTAATGAGTCTGAAAAATATATTTCTTCGAATAAGGAGAATGAAGAAGAGGTGACAGAGAAATTAGAAGAGACTAATGGAGTGTCGACAGAAAAAACTGAATTAAAAACGTCAAACTCGACTTCTAGCGATAGATACGCCGCATTGCGGGAGATCATAGAAGAGTCTGAACAGGCAATAAATAACACTGAGAATAAAGTGGAACGAAGAAATTCTAGTCCTTCCGGTCAACCTGTTTCAAAGACTCTGGCCGAAATAGATCTTATGAGTCTTTTCTCAAGTTCACTACCTGCACCTCCTAGTCCGAAGAAATCTCCTACGAAGCAAGAAGACGATCTGAAAGTGGTTGCGATGGATATTTTTGAGGAAATTAAGATGCTCAATAGTGGAACCCAACGTAGCAGCAAAGAAAGTAAGACGAGCTCATCAGGATTCGAGGACGTTTTCTCGCCATTTCCTGACACAAAGAACGAGAAAGATCCTTCGAAGGATGAAACAAACTGGGCAAAATTTGAATCAAACGTTTTTCACTCGGATAAATCCTTTGGAGAAGGACCTGGTTCTATTGGAGGTACGTCACCGTGGTCTCCAGATGGCAAGGAGTTTCATAAGGGATCGTCATTTAAGGGTAACGTTCATCGACACTCGGCCGATAGCGATAACGAATGCAAAGACGAAGAAGGAAGTGAGGAGAGTAATGGAAGGTTTCGCGATGATGGATCCTGGAGTAGTAAAGGTCCACGGTACGAATATAGTTATGAGGAAAGATCTTATTATGAAGTTAACTCGTGTATAACAGATAAGGAGAGGGATTGTCGAAATAGAACGCGAGAGGGTAGAAAATCAAGAGGAGCACCTTGGACTAAAGCTGTAAGTCATAGAACATCACGCGATCCTTCACCCTGGTATGAAGATGGAAGATGGGAAGAAGAGCTGCAGCAGCAACCATTATCACAACAGCAACAACCTCAACAGCAACAGCAACATAGACGCTATCTTCACAGGACGCTCCCTTACAAAGATCACGAAGAGGATTACAAGACTCATTGGAAGTGCAGACCCAAACAACGACCTTGGAACGGTGAACGTGATACATTTTGGTCTCACGATCATCCATCCTACGAGGAGGAGCGTGGCAAAAGAAGAATGATGCTTTGGAACGATGAAGACCGAGACCGGGATCGGGATAGGGAACGAGATCGCGAGCGTGATCGAGATAGATTCAGCAGTCAGGAGAGTATGGGTTATGACGACGAGGAGCGATGTTCCAGGCGGGAATATGAAAGAAGAAGATGGGAGGAAGATGGAAGGTTTTGGGGTAGAAGAGGTCCTGAAACTGATTATCCACCGTACCCTCCACGCGAACCTTATCGAAAGCATGAAAGTCATTGCTGTCGGGACGGTAGGGACAGACCTCACGATTATCCTTCTGGATGGCTTGAGGAAGATTATGGAACCGAGCATGTTGACGAATCCCCCAGGTACCTCTCGAGAAAAAGGCACTGGCCGAAGAGGCCCAACAGCGCGACTGACGCTCGTAACCTTGAACCCATCTATACTGATCCTAGGCCAATTTATGGTGTTTCCAGATCCGAATGTAGCGATAACGATTCTGATCCATATCATCGTCCACACAGGTCCAGGAGTCGGGAAAGCTACTGGGGTAGCGATCAAGAATACGAAACCTGTCCGGAAAGGTCTTACTGGTTGGAGGGGCCTGAACTTAAGAATGAAAATCTTCATCATCGCAGGATAAACAGGCACAAACGTAGAACGCAAGTTAAATCCCAGAATTCACCCTTTGAAGATGATTTTTCACAGAGTCTCGAGCACGTAGAGCCCGATCCCGATCCATTCTCAGCTGAAACAAGACTTCCAATTGATCAGGATATAAAACTTTCAGAACCGTCGGCTCTCAGTCCTCGTAGTGGTAAAGACATACCAAGAACTAAAATGCACAAAAAATCCGGATATCTCGAAGATGATCTTACACCTACACCTAGTTTATCGAGCGAACCTTTGGAAAGACAAAAGATGAGTTCTGATTCGAAAATGATTCCCGAGGAAAGCTGCGTGCACACCAACAAAGATCCGCCTTCAAACGATAGTTTTGTATCGGAGCATAGTGGTAGGGATTCATTTTTTAACGGTGATCCTCGCTTTGACGACGATGCCTTCACCTTCAAATCCGAACTCGAAGACAATGTCCCGGAAAAAGCTACCACGTTACCGCTCAAGAATTCACGCCAGATGAAAGGCGCCAGCGGGAAGGTGAAGACCGACCATTACATCAAGAAATCTGAGTCCGTTAACATATTCGTCAGGGAAAGCGATCCATTCGATGACGATGATTTTTTTAATTAATCTCCTATTAAGTTAGTGACCCCCCCAAATCGACTGAATCTTATACGCAAATTGGGAACAGTAATGAATGATACTTCGCGTTTTTTTTCTATTTTTTTTTAATACAAAAAAATATGCGGCTGTCATTGTTAAGCATATACATTTTGGATTGTACCATTTTCTCTTTTTTCCATTTTTTTTTTCATTTGCTATACTTTTTTGATACAGTAGCTTAAACGTAGTATTACGAAAATCTAAGCTTTACCAAGTATTAGTCAGTTTCGTATTGATCGATAAATCAGATGGATGAACGAGATTGTTTATTTATTCAAAACACTCGATCTTTTTCTTGTCAAAAACGTTGTGACGTGGCCGGTTGATAATGTTTCTTAATCCATGAATACCGCAATTGTTAAATTCTTGCCCTAAGCTCTGCGGTAGTTAAGGGCGAGCTTAAAAGATAGTAGTACTTAAAGAGTAAATAAAAAAACTCCAACCAATAATGATCGCGACCATTTCGAAAAATTTAACGACTCAACGTGCTAATTCAGAAATTTGAAGGAAATCAAGAAATAAAATTTGTGCGTCTTACCTGAGAGACAAATATAATGCGACTGGAAACGAACATGATGACGCAGATAATGACAACGTTGATAATAAGTGACGATAATAATGACAATTCGACTTGTTCTTCGTTTCAGGGCCGTAGACGTTCTAGATTTTTAGTCCCCGTTTTTCATTTCTTTTTTTATATAGAAAAACGCGCATATTTGTACATAATCGCTTGAAGCATGAAGAACTGACGAGAGGGTGGATACGCTATGGCGAGTGATTCTCGGGGGGTAATAGTGGCGGGGATGGGTGGTTGTTGCAAAGGGGGAGAGGGAGGGTTAGCTAGAGTATTAAACAGTAAAGGTTAGTGAGTGGCGAGATACAGTAAAGGGTTGAAAGGTCAACACACTTTACTATCCGTTTAATTAGCATTTGCCATCGTATGGTACGACGAGAAACAGCAAATCTAGCACTTTTTACAAAAAAAAAAGAGAAATGGAAGATATACCTACAAAACTTTATTTATGGTGATTCGTGAAAAGAATACAAAACAGGAAAAAGAAGAATGTATTAGTATTGTGGAAGAGTTGAAATTGCGTTATTTCTACAACGTACTGTCCTGGACCACTGTATACCCGTAGATCAGATTAGATATTTTCATTTCATGGAAAATACATACAAAATGAAAACACGAATTGGCCCGTATAAAACACGCGCGAAAAAATCATGCGCCCTATTATTGCTAGAAATTGGAAATTCATCTTCCTGTTTTCTGATCTTTATGGCTGTTTTTCACAAAATGAGAACCGATCCGAGTTTAGACAATGGAGTCAAGAGATCAAAGTGAATCGAATGACGTTAGAGATAAATGCCAAGTCGCAAAGTATGTTTTATGAACAATCGAACTCAGTCGGTTGATTCTACATATAAAGTTTGACAGTAAAAAAAAATATCAGAAGCTTAAGAACTTACGGTTGGACCAAATTTGTGTTATCATCTACAGTATTTCTATGACAGAAATATGTTTCTGGGGGCCAACTTATTGTAATTTTCAATGAAGAAAAGTCCCCTTAGCCTTACTTTTATCTGTCGTAGATTGACTATAGTTGTTTCATCAAACGGCAAAGCGATAGAATCATCCCGTGTATTAATTAGTTAAAAACATACAATTATAACATGAAAATGAAAGAAGATTGTCTATAAATTTGGCGACATCTAAGATTTCCTCTACAGTATTAAATTTAATGAAAATGAAAAACGAGTTTTGATGTCTTACGGAATACCAATTTCTCGAAATAACGTATCGTGAAATGAGATCCATAATCGAAGACATTTATGTACAAACAGGGTGATAACCGAAAAACATGTGAAAGGTCATTTTGAAGAAGAAGACCCAGCAACCCATATCTCAGTCAGTCACTAGAATGTGCATTTCACGGCGAACGCTCGACAGGCAGCTCCGGCACTTTCGCTATCTGTAAAAGCCCATAATTATTATTTGCGCAATTTTGCCCGATCGTTACGAGTATCTTTGTGGAATGTTTTTGCTAGAAGTATGCGAACTTTTTACGTGGGGCTTTGTACCTTTTGCACGCCAAGATTTTTGAAGTTTTTCAAGTTTTCTGGTGCTCGTATAACACCAGTCGTCCGTTCGTCGTCGGTATATTTAAAAAAGCAAAGAACATTAAAGATATTTAACGATATATTAATATATTGTATATTTATTATTATCGATTAATTGATTATATTTCCGATTATTCTCATTTCATAAATCGGATAATCGTTAGCAAACCATATCTCAAGATTTATTCTGTTAAATTAAACGACGAATTGTACACGAATTCTGCGAAGTAAAAACTTCGAGTTCACGTACAAGCGAATTAAATTGTATGGACTGTATCTTTCGTTCTTTAGTTTATAAATTCCTTTCTTTCCGTGCTTCGAAGGTGATCCATTGGTTAAAGGATCTACAGCTGTGTGTTGAACTTTGCGTTATAATTGCCAAAAATAAGGTGACGTCATGAATGCGAATTGCAATGAGCGAATAAATGCCCAATTTTTTTCCGCATTATAACGCGTGCGTTGTGCCACAACGGGAAGTTCAATACGTCCTAGCTACATTTATTCATGTTCATAAAGTGCTTCGTTGAGTTTTCATGTAAACGCGGAAAATGAAGGATTCTATCCTGCGTGAAACTCTGATATTCCCAATTACTCTGTCATATTTCCAGAACGAGTATTGAGGTTGGAAAACTTTTCTATTTTAAAATGTCGAATGGATATTAGATGCTGTGTACATGTAGATTATCCATCGATAATTTTCATATAGAACGATAAACACGGTTTCGAAATATTTCGTCTTATTTGTAAGATCCAAAAATTCCCGGCGAAAAGAAGTCAGCCCTAATTCCTCTGCCAGCAGATTCCTTTGTCGCAGGATATTATTCCTTAAAGACAACGCAACTATGATCGAGAATGTATGAAAGTGACTCTTCTGTATGTGAATAAATTATTTGGTTGACATTAACCATCGTCTACTGTATTTATACACTAAAACGTTTCTAATGTAATACATATCATAATCCTGTAATATTTCTTTCTGTGCAGCTGTCAAAAGTTGCAAAAACTTTGCTACAGTAATTCAAACTAAACATAAGAGCAATAAAACTTAGCAGAGATCCTTCGTATGCCTAAATTCTTTGCTATTTGGAATCGAACAAGGATTCGATACGAAAAGCTTTGTGCTAAAAAAATAAAATATTTCTTGGTTAAAAATGCCACAATAAAGCAAGTATCATAATTGTCGTTGTAAACGTCGCAGGGTATAAGCGTCTCATGTATGTAGGTACGCGAGTACCTACCCTCAACGTCACAACGTGAGTGTCGCCAAACCCCAGGAGCGTTGAGGCACCCTGGTGTACCCTCGCAGTCCTCCGCGCGCCTTGATTTAGCTGGCGCGCACAATGCACAATAAAAGAGCATTAGATCGTAGGCTTTGTTGAGTCGTTGCCGCGACTTGGTGGCACAATGGTGCAGTCGCCACTCGGCAGGAACACTCGAAACACCTGGCAAACAAGGAAACAATGCACACTCCCCTGCTTCGACGGGATTTCGCGCATTTGGGGTGGGCGGGCAGGCTAACAAATTATCACCCTCGTCTCTCCTTTCTCCTTTCTCTTTGCCATTTTTCCTTGTGGCCCCCTTTACGTCTCTTACTTATTCTTTTTCAGTTTTCTTCTTTACCATGTAAGTACGTAAGTATCCTTTTTTTTTCACTTGGAATAAAAGCATAAGAATTTCTCAGCTAAGAGTCTCCTCGAGGATTTAAAACAATTGCGAAATATACCATTACTGGTGTAAAACCACTTAGCTCCATTGTTAATGTGTTTTTTGAACTTACGAATGTTTTATTGCAGAAACTGCGAGTTTCACAATCTAGCTGGCTAAATAGGCCATTTTATTCAGTTAAACAGATAAATCTGCTATACTGTACGTTTGTTGATAAAAAATTCCTCAGGCCGGCAGGTAATTGAGAAAAATCCTTGGTAATTAGTACGCAGATTGTAATAATATATTCGAAACTCTAATAAAGAATAAGGGATAAAATTATTTTGATATTTCGATTGTATAACGTTGCTAGTTTCTAGAATATACCTAACGCAGTATGGCAACCTAACCCGCATGTGCTTGTGCTCGGTACTTCTGGTAGAAAAGTACTCGCGTCCTGCTCGCTTTCTAAAATGAACGAGGTAAAACAGGGGCGAGTGCGAAGTAAAGAGAAAGAAGCAAAGAGAAGGAAACGAAGGAGAGAGAGAGAGTGACAGTGAAGTGGTGTTCGCCAGAATACAAAAGGCTGGCGAGCGAGGGAGCGCAGAACGCAGGGATTACGAAATGAACCGCACTTCAAGCAAATGCAACTCTGAAAGGCCACGAGAAATGTTTATAATTGGGATTGTTGGCTCGTTGTTCGACAGTTTGATATTTCTGAGGGTAGTAAGCAAAGAGAGGCCACATTAAACCTCCTAACCATGGGGGCGCAACTAGTACTTATGGCTGGCATAAGATGCATATATGTATAGTATAGTATAGTATAGTATAATACACAATGGTTTTATGAGGGGGTAACAAATCCATAACCCATTTCCGAATTTCACGATAATGTATTGACTCTATGAAAACCGAATGCTTATAAATGTTGAACGTAAATCAAATTACAAGAGACATTTTTGTAGATATGCATGAAAACTTATTTGTGACTCATAATGCAGGGTAATCGATCCTGAAGGTGGTATCACATTTTGCGATTGCGAATTCCTAGTTCGTGCAAAACATTGCTGTATGGTGTTTTGGAATAACATACTTGTTATGTATCAAGTGAACTGAATTGACTGTTTCCGTAAAAAAAAAAATTAATAGAAAATAATGTAATTGAGAAAACATATTTGTTATTGTAGTATTCAGCTGTAGTTTTTGAAATTGTTAAATGTTGAAATATTGATTATTGCTGGGTCATAAGTAAAATGGATGCAGGAATTAAGTGTGGCTTATGTGTGTCACCGAAGTGCGGTGGTCTATTTATATGCTCAAGTAACTCTTATTCCAATTATAAAGCGTTGCGGTAACGTGGTTTGCCATAATGCATGGACTATCTCATATTCATGTTTTATGGACTAAAATTTGCTAGTAGAAATGAAGTTTACGCATGCGCATTTAGAAATTAAAATTTGTCAATGTTTGCTAATGTCGCGGTCCAATTTAGATCTGAAAATTGACGTTTTCTAGAAATCTAAATTTTATTCATTCTGCAATTCGTTTCAAATTTCAGGTACGGTGTATACAGGGTGTCCCAGAGCTAATAAGCTGTATCGTTTAATGTTGAAATTTAATAAATTCTAAATAAAAAACTTATCAGTTCCTTTTCAAATTCAGCTTCGTTTTCGAGATAAGGTAAGATTATAAAAATTACCAATAAATTCACTCGAAGGGAGCCCGCAATCAATGGACTGTTGTCGCTGCTTAGATGCTAAACAATTTTGCATCGAAGTTTCATTTATTGCAATTGTAAACATTCTTACAATGGATTCCTTGTTCTTCCGGACAAACAATAGTCTTTCTGATGATATTTGCCTAGATCGAGTTCAATAATTTAAATATGGACGCAGATCTCTTGTTGCTAAAAATAACCATCAATCAGTTTACATTCTTCTATCATGAGTTCTATCACGTGGAAATGTGGCCTCTTGCCGATGGTCCGTGCGCATCTTATATTTTGTTACGCGATCAATTTCAACTGTAACCTGCAAATAACTCTGTTTACAAATTTTTGTTCGTTATAAACTATAACTGCCGTTTAGTAAATTTATGTATTCTTCAAAGATCGAAGTTAATAATTACTTGCGTAAAAATGCCACAACGGAAAGGTCAATATGTCCTAGCTAAACTTATTCATGTTCATAAAGCACTTCGTTGAGTTTTCTTGTAGACGCGAAATAATGAAGGATTCTATCCTGCATGATACATTAATAAAATCGTTGGCATGGGTTTTTCGGAGCTTATCCCTTTTCCAAAATTGACAATATTTTCTATAATTTATTTAAACATTTAAATTATATATTTTATGAGTTTCAATTATGAGACATATTAAGAAGTGTAAAAAGTGTATACCTAATAAAAATTGACCGAAGGGTTGTTAATGGCATGTGAACGAAGTTCCATCCGCATCAAATTGATCCGGAAAGTTAATTAAGGTATAATTCAATTGTGTTTCAAGCGACACCAGTTTCTTTTATTATACAAAATACATACAAGCACACGTGGTTGAAGCAGTAGGGAATGCATAGAAATTACGGCCAATTAATTATACCTATTGAATTACAAGTAAAAAATGTTTTTAGCAATTATCCCCGAAAATAGCTTTCAAGCTTCTCAGCTTTGTAGTGAATAATGTAAAAATTGCGATGCCAAGTACTCGATCACCATGGAGATAGACTCCAGTTTATCAATATTCCATAAGCTTGGTAAAAATGGATAAGTGTTTACCGATCCTTGTGCAAGTGAGCCTTCCATCTTGTTCACATTTTAGCGACTGGAATTCTTGTCGTGACATTAGCATCGCATTGAATTTCAAATCGGTTCAACCCTTCACTCGAGTGTTACCTACTCAGCGGCGAAATGAAATTATTAATATAGTCGTATGTCAAGAATATTTGAATATCGATGACGCTCGTGACGTTGCTCCGTTTTGACCCAAAATTCTAAAAAAAAAAAAAGAAAAGGAAAACTAGAATCTATAAAGCTCAGGGGAAACAAAGTCTGAAGGGCTGGCCAATGCGAGCTGCTGCGTCAGCAAGAATAAACGAAGCGCCTCTAAAAGGATCGCATTTTCCCCACCGTGTACATACATACACGGTCTTATTTCTTTTTTGAAAAATTAAAAATAAATTCTACTAATTTTTTCCATTATCGATTTATACACGGTGCCCAAAACTCTCTCCACGATTAAATCTATTTATTGCTGCTTATTGTAGCTCTTAAACATACAAGTACATTGTGATTAAATATTTTTTATTTTTATATATCATCCATAAAAGATACTTCGAGTAGCAGGATTAATAACCCTATAAGAATTTAAGAAATCTCGAGTTTTTTTTGTATTTACCCAAACGATTATATCATTTGTCGATACTGCGAATGTGCAGAAGGCCAAGATCAATTATTATTTATATAGTCATCTAACTCTGATGGCTTCACATTGTTACGCACTACCTTACGGGGTGGGTATCTTGTATATAATTAAAGATGCACACGATCCTGTAATCCTTCTTTTTCTTCAATTTCTAATTTGCTATATTTTAATAGAAACCATCATTGGGCTCGCTAGTAACTTGCTGTCTCGCGACAGTATTCGCTATGTCAAGAGTCTCTGAAGAGGAAAATGGTTTGAGCCCAAGAACGTAAAACCGAAGCTGAACATCTACTTCAGGATGGAAGTTTCCCAAGCAGCAGGTACCGTATGCTTAGGAGAAATAGGTAAGGAATTAGAAGAAGACGCGGATGAAGAAAAGGGGAAAAGTAGGGAGGGTGAAGGAGGAGGAGAAGAAGAAAAAGAGGTACGAGAGAAAGCTTTGTGTTCCAAAGGGAAGGCGGCGTCTTGAAAAGGTGCAAAGTCGACAGTATTCTTTGTAGCGGGTCTAGCCAGCTTGCCAAAGACCTCTTCACACTTCTTTACTTCTTTACTGATCGGACGGTAGCAGTGGCAGCAGCAGCAGCAGTCACTGCCTCATTTCTCGAGCCACAGTCACCATTGCTGTTTAACACGCCATCCCCCCTACGAGGCTCCCCTATGTCTTCCACGTAGTCCGATCGTCAACGTGTGCAGCCTTCCCCTCTTTAGCCATCCCCTCATCGCCGCTGACCATCCCTCACTCTGAGAAATTGTCACATTGCCCCTGCACGTACACAACTCACCCTAGTAGCCGTCGTTCGTCTTCTTGTCGACGTTCCCTGAGCTCTTGAGTTCTCTTTGGGGGCGTGATATTTACCAACATCCAAGATGGCCGTAAAATCTTTCGAACTTTTGCCAAAGCTTACGCCTTTCATTTAGATTTTCTGTTTTACGTCCGTATCTACGGAATTACCTGACAAACGCTATCACATGGCTATTGTATTTAGATACGTAAAATGACGAGTGAGTGAGTACAGAGAACATTTAAGAACTATGAGTTACGGAGAAAGTAAAAATATGAAAATTATTGCAATTTCGAGTCTTATTGGTGTTTTTGAAGCATTATTGAAGGAAATGCCTTTTTTCTTTTCATTAGAGCAGACAAGGTAAAGTCAGTTTTTGTACAACATTATTGATGTAACATGGATTTTCGAAACTTGTAAATTAAATCTAGTATATCTATATCTATTTAGCAGATTATATTGTACGAAGGAGTATAAGTGATACAGGACGCAAAATGCCAGATAAACATGTATACGTATTAGATATATTGAAATACATCACAGATAACCTTTATTTTACATATCTGTAATGTTTTGGCGATAAAAACGGTAGATACAATTCATTGTAAGGTAAGAGCTTAAATTTGTTGCATTACGAGAAGTAAATTTTCTCTGAGTAATTCATTTTTGACGTGCAAGCAAAGATCTTGTCTATCATCATATTGAACACGAGCTTACGTTTATTTACGATTCAATTACATCGTTAAAAATGAAGAAAATATAAGGGAGTTGTTTGGAATTTAAATAGAACTATAATCTTCATTAAATTATCCCTAATGTCTATGGGAATATTGGTTACAAAACACTGATACGTGGTTAAAGTTTGTATTTCAAACAACCTATTAAACCGTATTAGAAAAACCAACCTTATTAATTGCACCATTATTCGTATTTTTTTAAATAGTAACATTTTTGCATCTCCAAGAAGCTTTAGGACTGTTTTAGTCGATTTATAATTATTTAACGTTATACAATATTAATTTCATTGCAAATCGATATAAAGCGATATAAAAAATCTTATCAGCTAATATTACCATGAGTAGCGGCTACATGGTTATTACGGAGCAGCTCTTTGATGTCTATGGTAAGACTTACTGGGTTATATATATAAATTATTTTATGATCAACATACAGCAATTTAAGAAACTTAAATAAAATAAAACGATAGATGAAACGACAAGAAATATTAGATAATAAGAAACTTAAAAAAAATAAATATTGTAATGAAAATTACTGAGATCCGTAATTGATATACCGAAAATTCATTAGTTTCAATGATTGATCTTCAATGTTACGACACTACACTACTTAAGTTAGCATTTATCTTACTAGATCTTTTGTAACTTTCAGAGTGGCATAATAATAATTATTGCCGTAATTCCTATAAAAAATAAAATTGTAATTAGATCGGTAACGTAATCATCATTTATTGGATTGGAAAAAGATTTAATCTATCAGTTGATTGTCAGTGTACAATTAACTCTCAAATTTGAAAGTGAAATTATATTTTGATAAAGAACAACCTAATGACAAGAATATGGAACAATTTATTTCCCACTTTTAAATTGTTAAAACTTGGAGTTTAATTAAAAATAATTCATATTTCGTACAATATATGGAATCATTGGCTCGGACATTACATTCGTATGTCCCTATTAGTGATACGCTTCTGCACGGGTTATGTACGATTCAGTAACCCCGTCTAACAAGGTGACTACTGATACAACAAAATGTATAAGAGTATACCTATAGTAAAATGGGGCAAATCAAATTCTTTCCTCACGTATCTTATGGGTTTCCCTGTTGATTAGCGAATTTAGTGGATTTTTTTTTTATAAATTCCAATGATTTATTGACCCATTGGTTCTTTTTAATACAGTTTCTTATCCTTAACCAATAAAGGAATAATAGGGCTGAAAAAACAAGTATTAAATAAATGCGGGTTTAATCGTAATAGCGGTATGACTACTATAAGAATTATTTCTAAAATACTTCACGAGATAAAAAAATGCAGTGTGAAAAAATACTTTAATCTTGGGTTATAATTAAAAGAATATTACGTCGAAAATAATTATTTTTGTGACTCTGAAAAGCAAATTGTAGAGACCCATTCCCACAGGCGACGGACGTGCAACTATTGGCAGGACGCGGATGCGCGAAGGTTTAACGATCATCTTTTGTTTTGAGAAGACGATTCTATTGGTTTTCTTTTAGGAGATACATGTACTGTTACAACTAGCACCAGTTTTTCAAAAACTTTATATTTCACATTTGCTTTTCCTTTGTAGTGTAGTATATGGTTACATATCGAAATAGGTTTTTGAAATTTCACGTGCAATATGACGTATGATGCAATACTTCTCAGTAGCCTTTTTTTCTTCATTTACATATAATATTACAATAATACTTGCGTAAGCAAGTACATATTGCATAAGCAAAAATAGCTGGGATGACTTCTAAATTTTATTTCAGTGAAACTATAAGGCTATACCCAAATTCGGCAGTTATAAAAACACGTCAAGTGTAATGCATCTGCGTTTGTTAAATAAAATGAAATACTATCATTAGCTATAGGTATATATCTGAATATATCCAGTATACCAAAAAAAAACTTGAAATATAAGGAATCAATCGAGCCGATTGCGTTAGTTTGATCGTTGCTCACCCATTGAGTTCCAATGCATGTATATATTGACCTACCATGTACTATTGTAAAGAAAAAGGAAGAGACGAAGAATCAGGAATTCAGGATCCAAAAAAGGAAATTTCGGAGTTCACAGTAAAGAGCAATCGACTCGAGTCGTAAGGAATCGAATCGAACTGCGGCACTCGTGGAATCCGCAATCCGCCCGGCGATTGAATGGCGGTCGTCTAAGCATTTCTCCCCTAGTCATCTAACCAGGATTCAAGATTGAGGAGATAATCGCTCGGTCGGTAATACAGAGAGTTCTGTCTGTTCGTTTTCCCCTTTTCCTCCTTGGAAAATACAGTGCCCCCTCCACCCCCCTGCTACCTCATTTTCTGGAGGCACGAACTGCTCTCGTCTCCATTCTTCCTCCCTGTCATCCACTTCTCGCCATCCTATCTTTTTGCCTTCCCGTTATCCTGCGTCCGCGCTCCAGAGTCCTTTTCATCCAAATCCTCTTGCTAGCAGCTCGTCGTGCCCCTAGACCGACACACAAAAGAGCGAGGCAATGCCCGGAAAGCTCTGAAAATATTTATATTAAATGGCTTTGAGGGCGAGCTTTCCTCCTGCAAAGGCGAAGCTTATATTAAAAACTGAGCGCTTTCATCGTGATTCGTTGCCATGGCGTTACGCCATTCTTGAGACTGACAGTGCTGTTGAACAATCCTGAAAATATGCGAGTTTAGAAGAGTATTGTGTAAAATTTTGAAGATTTTATTACGAACTTTACTCACGTTGGAGCGACAACGGTTAATGCGCAGGCGCGAAGTTCTTTATTTCTGCGGATCAACTTGACACGGAAAACTCTGTGGCCTCCAGCTACATACGTACGTCGTGCTTTCCATCGTAACCTAGTGCCATCCGTTTCCAATACAATGTCTGTTTCACGCGTTCCCTTTTCTTTTTTCATCTGACCAGATGAGAGTAAACTATATTTGTTGGATGCATTTTTACAGAAATTTTATGACACCGAGAAAGAGACTGGATGTAACCCAAAGAGCTTTTGCCAAATGGTAGGTATACGAAGCCATGAACCAATTTCACGATTTTTCATAAAGTCATTTTTATTGAAAAAACGTAATCTTGCCTTTTCACTTTAAAAGGTCGTTTAATACAGAAATATTTTTAATATGTACCATACCATAAGATTGAGATTCGGGATCGCTGTTATACTAAACCAAAATAACAATTGTATAATGTTGCTAAACAATCAAAAACGATTCCATCATATAATACAATGATACAATATATTAAAAAAACGAATTGTGATTTTAATTTTTTCTCATTTCTAATATCATTACTCCACTTAGAAAATACAATAATAATAGTCTCTTGTACACCTACTTATATTTATATCAGTAACTATAAGAAATTAGTATTGGATTTTTTATTTTTCATATGTTAATATGATTTTTTATTAATCGTGTATTTGAAAAAATATCAAATATTCCTTCACGTACTCGTATCAATGATTTCCCGAGAGTTTCGACGATATTGAAGTGTGAGCTACGATATTTTACTAGCACTGTGAATGAAGCTTTATGTCTGCAGGCGTGAGATTTATTGAAATCCCATCACGATGTCAAAGGCAAAGGAACTTACTGTATTTCTTTGATATGGATCGTGGGAATGATAAGGGACCTTTCTGGCACTAGCAACTCAAATAATCTGTTCGAGTTATTAGGAAATGCCTTTGCGATAAACATTCTTCTTCGCTTTATCGAAATAATTCGAATTCTTAGTTGTGTGAACGACATTCACGCTAAACAATTCCAACACGAAAAATACTACCTATCTTTTGTCAGTCCCGCGTTAATGGAAAAAGTTTTTGTTACTTTGCTATACGAACGATTTCTAAGAATTCCATGTAGCGGCGATGCCTGGATATGGAATGTGTGTCGTTACGGACTATCAAGTAGAAATATGTAATTACTAATAGCTGGATACTGATAACGACAGTAATAATAATAAAGATAATTATTATTATTACCATAGTATAACACAATTAGATTTCCTTGACACTCAGTTGATATCATTCCACTTTTTATTTGCACTGTCAGTAGAAAAATTCGCAAGTGCACTGATTACCTGTTACATTCTTCAGGCATTACTGTATGCAACATGCAGGAAAGCCTTGTGTAATCGCGAACGTAAAAAAAAAGAACCAACGTGTATGTGTATTTACAAAAAAATAAATCGAGTAAAAAATAATATTTCCAGGTAGCCATAATTTTGGAATTGAAAGTAGCATATATGCGAAATTAATTTTTTTCCGATAATAACTAGTGCCTAAGATTTATAGTTTACACGATACTCACTTCAAGTATACTTGTTTACTTAGAAATTTGAAGTGACACTCAAATGAACAAAAATGTCGGAAATAAAGAAACACGGGAAAAAACAGAACGTAGTAAACTGATTATTACTTTCCTATCTTCAATCGTTAGTGTATATATTTATAATTAACTTTTAATATCAACAGTAACGCATACGTACCGCACTTAACACGTTCTCACAATGAGTTTCCATAGTATCATCAATTCTAACTGCTCTTTCAGGGTTTTGCACGACGAAGGGAAGAATCGAAAGAGATTTACTCTGGGACACGGAGTAAGTGCAATAATACCGGATTATTTGCATCGCAGTGCCATGTGTACGAGTAAACATAATATTCGCTCTCTGCCTCCTCTGTGAACCGATTCCCCAGGTAGATGTATCCTATATCCTATCTGCTTGCCTGGCTGCCTGGCTCGTTCGCTATCTGTCTGTTCATCCATTCGTCCGTCCATCCACCCAGCAGGCTACACTGTCTCTGTGTACAACTACGCGTAATACAGATTCTATTTGAGCTGCCTGGAGGGGTGTCAACTAGGTATACGTGTGGAGTGCACTCGCGTGTACCGTTTCCATGACCGATTGGAGATTCATGAATATTTTTAATATAGTATAAAATTCGACGTTTTCGAAATTTAGGAAAAATAATTGAATGTTAATTAGCGATTATGAAGTTTTGAAAATCAGATTGCCAATAAATATCTTGAAAATGAGGATTTTATGTTTTTCTTGTAACCTTGCAATTATGTAGTATACGAGAAAAGAACATAAGATTACGATCTTTGTTCTATGATATAATAACTATAGTCGGATAATAAGTAAACAGTTTGATTTTTACAGAAATTCTATGCTGTCAGCCTCATATGGTTTTACGTAAAATGTATATTACAAGGTATAGCGTACATAATTTTCTATTGTAAAAAAAGTGAAGTTGAGTGAAATAGATTCCAACGTATCAAGTAAATGGTCTTAGTATGACATTATAATTACATCGCGCTAAGACGGCTCTAAACGTAGATAACCATCGGTTCTGTATTACCAGCGGTTCTGTAGACGACAGTTTCTAGTATCAACATATTGAAACTGCGGCGTTGAGAATACAAAGTACGGGTGAAATTTGATCAAATATGCGTTCTAAAAAATCTGAAAGTGCTGAATAAGATTGCTGAATCTAGAGTACTGTGGAAAACAATAAAATCTTATAAGGAATAGAATTGTAAACGATCGATGAAAATGGCAACATCGAGTTAAGGCATCGTTTAATTTCACCCTCCTCGAAGATTCTCTCGAGCAATATCGACGGGTTATTTTTGTTCATGAATACGAAACCATTATACCTACATTCTTTTAACGGCATAGAGGCACAAAGCAAAGCAGCTCCGTAGTGCGACAATTTCATCTTCACGTAAATATAGGCAGGTATACTCAGGTACAGTCCGGTACAGTCGGGTACAGCTAGAAAGAACCTTTATCCATCCCTATATTTTCCTAACTCTGGCGCCACCAACACCGACGCCCTTTCCCGAGTTGCCGCACAGAGTTGGGGATGCTCCCACGTAGTAGGGGATGCCTATGCCCGCCCTCTGATCCGCCCCTGAACGAACAAGGCCTTCGAATCAATTCGCAACTCTGGCACTACCCTGCTCTCTATCCAGCTCAACCCTGGAAAATCCTGCGATTCTGTTCTTGCGGCAGCTACCCTCGCTCGCATTCACCGGCAACGCGTTCATCTTCCTCTTGGCTCGTCTGTGTGGTAGGCGGTAGAGGAACGGGGGTCCTGGCTGCTTTGTATACACACTGTACACAGCAGCCCAGGAGAGGGAGGCACGTGATTTTGATGTTTTCAAAGCGAAGCCCACAGTGGCCTGCAGGGTCAACTCGACACTCGCGCACATAGCTACCCCTAAATCGTGATTCCCTCTCTCCCTACTCTGACTCCCTTATCCCCTACTAGGCACGCCGAATCCTCTCCTACACCCCTACAGAATCCTTCTCTCTCTCTCCCTTGCACGCTCTCTTTTGAAAAGACACTTGGTCTCTCTGTCCCTCTCTTCCTACTGGTTAGTCTCGCCCCTGGTCCAGTTAAGGTCCAACGGAGCTACCACGCTCTCGAAATCCGCTTCCTCGGCCGTACAGACGTCTCGAGCGTCGCGACGTCTAACGTGAACATTACTCGACCCTCGTGGTCACACGTGTATCCCTTTGACGTTCGGTTTGTCATATGGATTTTGCAAAAGGATTCATCGTCAGGGACTATCGGTGCAAGGTGACGGTTATTCTCGCGATGACGTCCACTTCCTGTCTCTTCATTTGCTTTAGCAGATGTAATATGTAATGATTCTTATCATTTAATCGGTATACTATACCGTGCTTATCAGTGTAATCTCCTTTATGAGCTAAAACAATATTGCTGCGAAAAAGAAAGAGACTTTGTGAAAGAAAAATTGTGTTAAGAAAGTCGGAGGCGATGTAAACAAGATTTGGCATTGGCCATGTAAAAGACTCATCGGACGAGAAGGAGGGGATAAGGTCGTTAAAGAGACGCAGTAGATATACAGCTTCTTCGAACGAGGTAAGCTTCAGGGTGTACTCGAAGTGTGGAAGACTGGGAAGAAAAAATGCGTTATCACTGCGAGGAAACAAACTATTGGCGTAAGAGGACGATAGTGCAGAGATAACGACTCGGATGACAGTCAGCTCTCTGAGTTTGCCGCAGCAGGAAAACGAAATGCACCGAGACTTTATCGTTGACTTGCCAATCGTATTCTTCAGGAAGTACGACCTTGTGGCTACTCAAGCGACCTCCAGCTAAAGCGACTTGGGAAGGACTCAAGGTCCGTTTCAGATTTGACGTCTGATTGAACGCGCGTTGCAACTCAAATTCATTACGACGTAAGAGTGTTCGAGATGAGATTAGATATTCATGGAAAAATTGTGAGGATGGCGTAATTGGTTCGTGAAAACAAAGAAAAAAGGAGCGTAACCAATGATGGACATGGACTCGATGATGATGGCGAACGTTTCGTGTGACGGTTGCATTGACAGCGACCGAGATTCCGACAGTAACAGTACTATAGTGGACCCGGTGAGTCTAGACAAAAATGAATTGTCGCCACAATCCTCCTCGAGTCCTCTAACGCCGATTTCACCGGTACCAGCCAGAAATCGCAACAGAGCCTTCAAGAAGAGTTACTCGATGATGTCTTCGGGACAGAAATCAGGGCAATCCTCGTCTACGTATTCCACGGAGAAGATGTCTTCGTCCTTGATAAAGCCCCCGTACTCCTACATAGCCCTGATCACCATGGCTATTCTTCAGTCGCCTCAGAAGAAGCTCACCCTCAGCGGCATCTGCGAGTTCATCATGTCCAGGTTTCCGTATTATCACGACAAGTTTCCTGCCTGGCAGAATTCCATCAGACACAATCTCTCGCTGAACGACTGTTTCATCAAGATCCCACGGGAGCCAGGTAATCCTGGTAAAGGCAACTACTGGACGCTGGATCCTCTCGCAGAGGATATGTTCGACAATGGTAGTTTCCTGCGACGAAGGAAGCGCTACAAGAGGCCCCCGCCGCACTACGTCCTTCGTGATCGTGCGATAATGGCGACTTTCGCGATATGTGGCGAAAGAGGACCTTGTCCTGGTGGAGGGCCTCCAAGTGCTATGCCGTACCCCGGTGCGTATCTGTCGCCACCGCCTGGCCTACCACTTTTGGACTTTCCTCCCGGTGCTTTGGAGGCCTTGAAACTCGGCGGATTCCTAGAGCCACCTCCGCCTCTGTACAAACCCGTGCCGATTTCGGCGCCACCGATCAGACAGTTGAATCCTCCTCCAAGGAGCAGCGTGAGCACGATGAGTCCGACTTCTTCTTCGGAGAAGAAGAGGAGCTTCAGCATCGACGCCCTCATCGGGAAACAGCAGCACGTCAGTACGGAGCAGAGTATCGGTATCGGTGGAGGTGTCATAGCTAACGGTGGCGGAAGTGCTGGTGCCGGAAGTGGTCTGACTGTCGGAGTAGGTGGTCTTTTGGATTTAAGGCGACCGTCGGAACATCGTGAAATCCGAAGTCAGGCATCGGCGTTCTCGCCACTTGTTTAATAACCTGCGATCAGTGTCAGTGTCAGTTGATATTCCAGACTCTCCTCGGACCTTCAAGTGAGTTCCTCGTTGCTCCTCAGGAATCCTTATCCGCGTCATCATCATTCTTCTTCTTTTTCCCTCCCAGTGGCTCAGCTAGCGCGCATACTTAACTTAGGACACTACGCAGGGATAGTGAGAAACCGGAAAACATTGCGCCCCGAGTCGTTTCAAGAACCAAAGACAATAAAAGATATTAAAGGTATTAGAGTATCGTAATACGTCATCCTTGGACGTTTATGAGGCTTACATTATCGATAAAATAATTTGGCTAAATCACTTGAGAATGATCTTATGATATTTTGTGATATCAAAGCCCTCAGAGAAGTCTTACGTAAGTACTATGGAGATGCAATACACTCGAGGAGACGTTAACGAGTAGGTAGAGAGTCAAGAAGAATTTGATGAAGTTTTCAGCATCTACTATGACAGATGAGACTCTTTATTTGCCACGAGATTAACTGGTCGTCATTTGTGGATCGAAATCGTGTTAGGCGCCTTTCCGGGGAACAGTCGTAATCGTTCCCATTCCGCCGCGCGGAAACTATTGCTTACGACATTGCAACTGTAACTATAAAGGCACTGCGCATTTTAGTGTCGGTAATAATACTATATTCGTTCGATGATGTTCACATGTTTACGTTTCTTTCGACTGATGATTATATCATACGATCCATATGAATTCTTTGTGAATTGTGTAAAGTCCTATAGTAAATTGCCAGATTCATCCAGTGTAAAAAAATATACCTCGAGACTCATGCATAGATATCATGTATGGCTATAATTGGCGCAGATTCGACTGAATCTCTGAATAATGAATTTTCTTTATCGTCGTTGCTCTGATGAGTTTTCTTTCGTATCTCAAAGTTTGCCTTAACTTTTTATTAATAGAGAAAATAAAATTAAGATGTCGAAGTTTTATTTAGTCTTCAACTTCATTCATTTCCTAATATACAAGGTGGGCCAATGGCCTTGGATCACTTTAAATAGCTGCAAAGTTAGTGGCGCTAGGGAGAATATTTTTTTCTTTCTAATAAATCTTACGTAATGTAAAGGGAGGCCGTCGTAGGATGATAACAATCTTATCTTCGTCACAGGTGCTCACGAGATATCAAAGTCATATTCATTTTGTTAGATGGATTTTTTAAATTCGTTTTCGTAGACTCATTGATCCCGAGAAGTGAATTTGAGCGTTTTTTAAATGCAAAGAGACAAGAAGAACCCATCTGTGGCCAGCTGATACAACAAATCTAATTTTTTCAAAATAGCGTGTACTTCACTAAATTTTGAAATTATTTAAAAAGCGAGCAAATCAGCCATCAATGTTTCCCTATTGCATTAGTGGTAATGGTTATTATTTCGAAAACTTTTCGTAAAATTAAGTTTCATCCGTTACTAAAATTTCGAATCGAATCAAATTCAAAGAGTACCTTGCATCCAGATCATTGCATTCGTCTTAGAAAATGTCATACAACGATAAATGAAAACATCGGTCCATTTAAAAAGCTAAGGACAGCTTTGATTACTCGTAAGCACTTCAACCTATACAAAATAAGCTGTCATCGCAAGACAGCCCAGTTTACACGAAGTCAATTTTATTAGAGAAAATGTTATGCTAGATCCAATAACTTTAAAACGATTTAACGTGGTCAATGTTATTTTTCCACCTTGTTTTAGGCACATTTGTAAGAATTAGTACAAATTAATAGGTTTTCTTCAGTCGACAGACTGTTTCCTATATATATATATTTTTCTTCTCAGAGAAGAGTCCTTCTCAAGGTCCGAAAACTCTCATATTTTCTCGGCGGATTATTTTATTTATACGCGGTAGATTAATAATAGCTCTGTAAATACAGCTTTTACGCCAATATTTGCGTAGCACTTGATTTTTCCTGCGCATTTTTTCATCGGACCACCAATGGTTCCCGTTCAATTGGCCATGATGGGCCAAGTGGACGCTCCGTGTACATACGATATGGTAATACTAGGTTTAGCAAATATTCAGAAAGATATTTGCGTATCTACCCGTGCCAACATAGATTACGAAAGCACGCCCAAAAAAATTGTAACGAGAAAGTTTTAATATCATACTTTGCCGAAAAGGCAAATATTTTTATTTAGAATAGTTTTTAAAAATGTACGTAAGAGCTCTTGCAAATTGTCAATAATGTTTTATATTCAATATTCAATAATGTTTTATTCGATTTTTATTGAAATCTGGGTAAAAAACGTTTTAATTGAATTATAAATCATAGAAGGAAATTTCTTTAAATATAATTTAGGCTGTTCCGGAAAATAATATTTTTTTTATAGGAAAAATACTTCGTAATCTCACGGAGTTACGAAAAGTATGTCATTGTATTATAGAAATTTGAAGTTCACAATATTAATTCCACAGAGATTAATTTTATTTTGAGCCAAATATACCGGGTGTCATTATTTATCTCGTGACGGATTAAATAATGCATGTAAAATAATGTATCATAATTTAATACTTGTTTTTGTTGCGTGTTAGAAGAAGACTTTTAGTTCAAATACAAATGTTTTTTTTTTAATATGTATGTTCGTGGAATCTCGAATTAATAGAATTTTCAAGGTTTTCAAATTTCATGGCCACACCAATCGTGCAATCTTAATTTTAATTTTACTAACTTTTATAGATCGTCATTTGATTTTTTAATGAACAGTGAGTCTCCTATAGCTATTGTTATGCGTAGTGGCTTGGAAATATTGTAATATGTAATATAAAAAAAAATATCATATTTGATATAATCGATAAACACACGACCTAAGATTAATCCGTGCGTCGATGCCAATGTATATTCAAAGATATATAAATAAATACATGTATACATATATAAAGAAAATATATATATATATGTTCTCGAGACTTTTAGATTTAAGGATTGTGTAATAGAATTAGCTCGTAAGACACACGGTGAGAACTCAACTGCATTAACGTAAGAGAGGGGTTAACCTGGTGTAAAAGCATATTTCTTGCGTAAAGAGTATTTTATTTTACTAAATCATTGCGTGTCATTCGCGTTCCAATTTCTACCAATAAACTCAGAGATCTTTCAAGATATTTATTTTTTCGTTATCCCATAACGCTTTTAACTCTACAAATTGTCCTAAGCATAATGACGTTTTTATTATTCTTAAGAGGATTAGGGACCCTTGCTAAGCGCGATTTCTAAAAATAAAAAATTATTTAATTTTAATGCAATAATTATACTGCCACACACTAGACAAAATTAATTCCAAGTTTCACAATCACAATTATGTTATTTTTATAAAAAATAGATGAAAAAATTATGAAAAAATTCGATTCCAATTTTTCCTAAATTTTGAAAAGACCTTCTCTTATTAGCCAGTCCTTTTGTTTTCTAATTATTATACTGAATAAAAAATTTGGATAATACCAACTGTGCATTGGTTAAGAAAACCTTATTGGTTTCCAATAAATTTTGTTTGTATCAAAGATTGTAAAGTTAATTAAATGAATTTTGTGTTATCTCAACTTCATCGTATACTTGCGATAAAAATCATTTGATTCAGTTCATTTGAATATTTGTAAACCAAGTAAATAATGTTCGATTCAAGCTATACAAATAGTTGCTTTTATTGGTTCATATGTGCATTGGACAACTACACGTGCTGTTCCTTTGAAATGAAATTTTATTGGAACGACTACACATGCAGGCAGAAAATGCATACATATGTAGGCCTATTCGAAAATATTAAGCCTGAAATAAATAGCTCGCATCATATTGCGTAATACAGCAAACGCTCAAGACATTCGAACTGACCTACGTATTTTGTGCTGCTCCAAACAAAATTGATTTCAGTATTTTCTCACTTGACTAGTGGTCATGCTTAACCCTTTGAGTTTCATTTACGTATGTCCATATATACGCATTGTAACTAAAAGATATTTAAACTCTTTCGATTTTCATGAAACTTGGAGTCCAATGGTTTCTGAGGTTGCTAAATGCGAATCTGACTTCAGATTTTCAATGTTCAAAATGGCGGGTGTAAAATAGTGAATCAAAATTACAAAAGTTGAAAATCTTTTCGGATTTCTATGAAACTTGGTATCTTAATGTTTGTGTGGTCGTTAAATATGAAGTCTAATAACATAATAATTATTTATACCCTAACATTAGCCGATAAATGCACATTGTTTCTAATAATAACGCAGACTATGACCCTGAGAAATCCAACAATTTTTGTATTTTTCATCCGACTTGTTAGACGCGTAATTTTGAATTTTTGAAATCTCAAATTTCGAAATTTATTTGAATTCAGCGACCTTGAAAACTTTAAGACAATAAGTTTCATTAAAATCCAATAATCTTCATTTTTCCTGACATTCCTGGTGAAATTATTGTATTTTAGCGTGACACTCAAGGGATTAAATAAACTACGATTCCTGTTTCTTATTCGCAAGCACAAAATGAATTCAATCAATTTTTTTAATTTTCTACATCTCTTTTCCCAGTCCACGTATGACAATTTTCCAAAATGATTTTAAAAGTTGACAAAAATCATATATAACGTGTTTCAGCAGATATTTCGTGTTAAATTTGAATAATTAATTATTTTCACAAATCCAACCTTACAAAGGGTCCTTTTAAAACATAAAATAACTTTTTAAACGTTGTATCTTGTTTTACATATGCTCATATTATCGTACGTTATTTTGAACAAAAAACCGGCACTGTTCTAACTCTATTTTTAATTTTTTTTTTTTAATGATGTACCTGGTTTGGAATATGTTAAATAGAATCTAAATTAATGAATGGAGCACGGATGAATATATAATTGATTACATCACATGCATTGAATTTAATCATTTTTATCCGTGCCCAGTGGTATGCAGACTTCGTTGATTGAAGTATTAAAGTCAACTCCTCTTTGTACCTCAATTAAAATAATACCGCAATCGTGTATGTGTAGTTATAGATAAAAGACCAACTATACTTACTGTTGGTGAAATTATTTCTGTAGAGAGTAGTTTACATGTCGAAGTGATACATTTATAATAATTAACAATAAAGGATTAATTAAGCATTTAACCGCTTATTCAATCAAGCCCGCCTATTGCATTGTAATTAAAGTTTAATTCACGACAAATTTAATTCGGATGAAATTATAATGCATTATTAAGATATAATGCATTTTTTCAGACTAATATCAAACTATGTTTTCAGTTCCTTTCATTACAATATACAACAACAACAGCAACATTAGTAATAGATTGGAAATGAAAAAATCTCAGAGTGATTCTTCGTTCCTGCTATTCCAAAAAATGTATCCATTTTGAAATCAAGAAAAAGTTATGAAAATGTTTTTTTTTAAATAATTGATTCATGTATAAAAATTATGAGAATTATATTGAAAAAATTGAAAATGAATAAAAACGTATAAAAGTAAAAATTGAAAGGATCAGGCAAATAAAAAATCCATGGACGTGTTTATGATCTATTAGCAAGGGTAGATGTTTATTAAAAAAAAAAGATATATTGTCGACTGGTTGGCTGGTGTCGGAATTGACACGAAGGGGAATGATAATGAGTGGATTTTCATAGCGCTTTAATCCCCCCTCGAGATTCTAAACGGTGATACGAAGGCAACTCTTGACGCTTAGGGGTGACTATATTGCATTCCTAGATCGTGATGAAGATAACCGTTACTCTCCAGCCCTCTACCTTTACTCCCGCTCTGTGATCTCGACTCACGTGAAAAGTTAATGGAAATACCGTCGTACGGTAGCAAACAACTACAATTTAGCGTCACCACTTCTCGCGAAAATTGCACAGAGCCAACCGTTCCACGTTTCCATCGTTTCACCAATCCTCTATCCCTTTCGCTGGCGATCCTTCAACATTACTGACACATAGATATTCGTTTAACGCTAATAACCCCTTTTTTTAACAAAGCGAAGAAAAACCGTCCAGAGATAAATACTCGATTTTTGCATTTACAACATTCCCTAAATATCAAGATTTCCAAGAGTACATTTTATTATTATTTCCTGGAGACAATTCAGCAGAGAAATGCATACTAATAAAATAATTGCTCTATAACGGTGAAATAATTCGACCTTTTTCCCTTATCAGTTGTCATAAATCAATGAAAAATTTGCCAAAGATTTTTTTTATTGACGGATTATCAGCTGCTATCTAGTAAAGTTTGTCTGGTATTGAGATTGAAATTGGCAGGATCAATGACACTGTATACCGTATCCATATAACGAACCTCTTTCCCATGTAGCTCTTGAATCATCAATGATGTCTCCATAGTGGAGGACATTATTTACCGATGGATGGGAAATTAATGAGAAGTGGGGCGCGGTGGACTCCCCGATGAGAATCCATGAACGCCTTTAGGTACCTTACGGGCTCATATACGTGGTGACAATACAAACCGAAACAAACACTTACCGGCACGTGGCTGCCACGTGTCCTTCAGGACATATTACATTCCAAACAGGGTTACACATACGCAGCCACGCTCGATCTACAATTAACAATAAGGGGTGTTTACTCATACGAGAAATAGACGCAGTCGACGATCATCATCGTCCGTTAAGGTGTAGTGAATATTTTTAAGAAAATGTCCACTAGTCCGGAAGACCAATGATTCCTGAATAATTAATAATACAAATTAAAAGATTCACTCCTCATGTGAATATTCTGCTTTGAATGTCGTTTTCTCATTTCAAGATCAAGATAATACTTAATGCTTTCCTCGTGCCGATTTACGGCAGGTAAAAAGTACGTTCTCTGATCGCATCGCCGTAAGATTGTACTTCAATAATTACCGGATATTAAAATTACCAAATGAACCATAATGTCGTTCCCGTATTGTTCGTTATATTTTCCAAGCAATTTATGCGCAGTTTAAATCGTGTGCATAAAGTGTGGAAAATTGTCCAAAAGATTGTATCTCGCGAGATACAGAGAAAATGGGAAAACAATGGTACTCGAATGATCGGCGAATGAAAATTATCGAAAGACCAATACCGTGGCGCGTTTATCACCGTCTATGATATTCATCGTTTCCTGCATAATTGTCGGGAGATAGGAATCATAAATTACATTGACGTAATAGCTCGTACATTACTCGGTAAAGGAGGGAGTGCCGAGAGGTACGTGTACAGGTGCAGCCACAATCGAAGGACGAAAGGCACTCGAGTTTTCGATTAGAGGTGGCTATCGGAATTCGATAAAAACACAGATTGCTTTTCTCTACTTTTCCATTTTTGTTCCTTAGCTATTGCACGAGACTGGCTGTTCCCGCTCTTTCCATCCTTTTATCCTGCGGTATATCCGAGGATATATCCGCCGGGAACCAAGATCTCCTGGAATCCTAGGGATGAGGATGCTCTGGCTTCGAGGTGGGGAGAGCAGACAACTAGGTAGCTTGGAGAAATCGATTCGATTTGGAAAACTGTCCGCGGACCAAGATTGCTGAACGCGTTTCGTGTTTACTGCTAACTTCTTTCATTAGTTTCCATCGTGTTCGCCATGTTGCTCTATTTTCGTTTCTTGACATTAAAGGATGGTTAGCATTTACAAGCATGAAAATGCTTAATTGGCTGGGTCAAATTATATTGAGTTGACGTCTCTTTTTCAAAGTTGGGTTAGATGGGGTATAGGGTATATCCCTTTAAAGAAATAATGCCGTCACAGAAATTCCATATATGTATATATATCATGATTGTCCTGCCTATAACTTATTTTAAGGGTGGCTCATCTTGGCCCTCCCGACTGATCAGTTATTACGAATGCGCCCGAATTTTTAGAAAACGTGTATATTTGAGCTACTATATATTTATTAACGTTGCTATATTCTTTCTGGATTCTGAGTAAATATAAGTCAATTAAGATCTTCGCGTCATATTGACTGCATTTGAACTTTCAATTACAGTCTAAAATTGAAATTCACTCCGTGTAATGCATATTCTGATATATGAACGTCAATACCAGAGAACGACTTGACAAAGAACGTAGGACGCGAAGAACAAAATGTCGAAGGAAAAGGGGTCAGGTGTCAGCAAAAGGTGTCAGTCGTGCGGCAACCTCCATTCACCACTTCCGTTGGGTCACATCAACTACTGGGATGCCGATTCTCGAAACGTTGGTATCACAGTCAGTTTTCAAACAAATAATTCACCACCAGGACACCAGACGGACTATTTATTTTAGTGTCAATGGTATAACTGTCCAACTTTTGCAAAGCAACCTGAACTATAACATTGCTAAACAAAACTTACCCTTCCTACAGCTTGGAAACATTTTTCGCTATCTTTGGTTAAAATGGTAACGCAGCATTTTTTTTGTTGGAAAAAAGTTATACAATTTTCACAGTCAGAAGAAATATTAAAATGGAAACAAGATACGTTGATTAGATTCGTCCGGTCCAGTTGCATATTAAGTTTACGAGCCTGTCTGATGCAAGAAAGGGAGCTTATGGAATGAGGGTGCGGCAAAACAGAGGGCTCATAATTTTTGAATTATATAGTAGGGAAATGGTTACAGAGTTGCGAGTCAAGGTAAATAGATGGATGAATAGATAGACAGACGGATCAAGAGTATAAGAGAGAGAGAGTGAGAGAGGGAGGGAGGGAAGGGGGGAGATACATAGTCAGATTGTCAGAGGAGCGAGAGAGTTGAGAATATATGTATAACGGTATATAGATATAGCTGAAGCCCAAAACACAGATTCCTGTAGCTACTTCACCTCATCCACAGCAATGACCAATATTATGATAATTCAACCCTCTCGTGTACCTTCGTCCGCCCTCCGGCGGCCATGTTTGCGTGGGCGTGGTTTTTCCGGTTTCCTCGGCAACGAGACCGCGCGTTATCCAGATATCGACCTGGACCATCGGAGGGTTGCTAGGCTCCCGCCCGGGAGGGAAAATGTTATCACTGCTTTGTGGTGGCTAAGATAGCAATCCTATCCCTGTCTCTACGTGTGTCAGTGATGCAGGAGCCGGGATCGTACTTTGGTACACGGGAATTTCCAGAATGTGTGTGTACCAGGGATGATATTAGATTCTTGGGCAAAGTTTTCGCACAGCCGAAGTCTCGAGAGTTGTATTCTCTCTCGCTTATGAGAATACCTCGTGTTTCTCTTCGACTTTCGAAGGAACTCTCGAATTCACGCTCGACGGTTCTCTTAATTTTATCTTTACGGCACGAAATTTACTGTAGTTTCTTTTCGTTAGACTATAAACGAAGTAGGATCTTCCTGCTATTTTCATATATTTCGTTTTTCACTTTCTGACTTGTTGGATGAGAAAAAACAGACGAGTCGACCTGAGTCCTGCCCCAATTTACGTTAGGCAAACGAATTCTCATTCAGAACTATTTTTTCATTGATAAGAGCAAAGATTGTATTTTTTTTGTTAAATCACAGGTGTTGGTGATTCGAGAGTACTTGGAGCTGTGTTAAATCCAAATAACGAAAATTGAGATAAAAATTTCAATTTAATTTGAATGAAAGTGAATGAGACAATTGTTTCAAATTGATTAGTACATTTTAGAGGTACCTTATTCTGATAAGACTACGAGCCTATTTTGAATTTGAAAAATAGTACATTAGGCTTATTGTTACTTTTCTTTTTCCTCTTCTTCGATACGAATTTAATGTGGTGGGATTGGTTGGGAAATGGTGACATTGCATTTCACTTTCTAGTCGAGACATAAGTACTGGTCCACCCTTCGAATGGGAATACGAGTTTTTCGAGTCGAATCTGCGACACTTTATTCTTCCGCGTGCTGGGAGGGAAGGGAGACGTCAGCCATGTGTCTATTCTTTCTCCTTCCCAGCGGAAAAAAAGTAGAAAAAAAGTGTTTCCAGAGAGACAAAGACATTTATAATGTATAGGTTTCTTGGGAAGATTCAGGCGTGTGTCTCAAAACTTTCGCTCGCCTTTATCTCCTGGCTGGAGTGGTTTCCGGATGAGTAATGCAAGAACAAATCCGAATATCGGTACGGTGACAAATACAAGTAAAAACTTACAGGCAAAGTTGTCGTTCTCTATGCTATTGCCTGATGCGTTTCATTCTTCTTTTTGATTAAATTTTTTTCAATTCGCTTAACGCAAAAACGTACATTTTATATATTTTTTTTTCAGCACTGTTGTTTCATCGAGAAGCTTAAATATTACGTAGCTATATACATATATATTTTACTCAAATATATATTTAAAAATTATTCACGTACCTTTAATTCAAAATATTAGCCTTTGGAATGAATACAGGGTTAGGTATATAACAATAAATGTTTTCTACATTGAAATAAGTTCATAATCTGCATATTCATTAGTAGTTTTGTCTGCCATTGAAAATCATAAGTTTCATATTTTTATAATCATTTTTTTTATCTTTATTCTATCAAAGTATTCTTGGTGTAATTATAGTTATACGTAACAGATTCGATTTATTTTTATTTTTCATTCATAAAATTGATAATAGTCTTCAAAGAATACAAGTTTTGAAACGGAAGACAGCAAGTCAATGTAATTAATACAAAAATTACCGTTGAAGTACTTCTGAAATGGTAAGAACGTAAAGTTGCTGTCATTCTTTTTGGAAAAGAGGATTAAAAAATCAACTTAAAAAAATAAATATTTTAAGCACTCGATAAATTCGTAAAGTTTAGTAATAATAAAATAGGGGATGAATCCTTATCACTAGCAGAATCATTTAATATACATATTTATTTTTATTTATTCTTCGTATACCTAAAGTGCCTAAATTTCGTATAGTACTGCATGCAAATTGCATATTCACAGTTAACACCTAACTACTAAGCAATAATATATCAGGGCCTTGAATTACTTGTAATAGAGATTTAAGAGGCTCAGATTTTGTACAGGTAAGTGCACGTCTCATATATGTGTACGTAATACCTCGAGATAAGCAGAACATTCGATAGTGAGGGACTTTCGGAAGAGAATCTAAAGAGAGGTTCTTAGGTTGGCCGCGGGCTGTGTAACTTCATGCAATTGCCAAGCCTAAAGTTTAAACATCATTACGCCCCCAGGCCCGAAGCAGAACAAAGCCGATCCAGTACGCACGGACAAATTTAAATCTCACTAAGCTCGACCATTAGTACGGAATGTAAACACTAAACAGTGCATTAAACAGTACGTGTGGGCTATTTCACCCTAGTGAGAACGAATGAGCTAACGCGAAACCAAGTGTCTAGTCCCACGGGGATTTTGGGTACAATCTTCGGTCCCGTATCTGCCATGTTATACCTATACGCACGTTTACCGTTCTCTCCCTTTTGTGAGTTTGCTTATGGAGATGTTCAATACTGCAAGTTGACTGATACATTATTTGTACTATGTAATAGTACGGAACCGCGCTGGAGACAATAAACGATCTTTACAAAGAATCGTGATCCAAATTAAATATCGGAATTGGTAGGCAAAGAATAAGCGGTAAAAATCGAAAAATTTTGAACATTTGCAGATTTATTTTATTTCAGGGAGTATTACACTTTAAAATTTGTTGAAAATAGTGTTTTGTTTCTTGATAGAGTCCGAGAGAAATAAAAGTCGCAGGAGTTTTATATGGACCCGAAATTGCCGATTAAATATTTAACACATTAACCTTTAAACACACTTTTTTCATATCGACTTTTTTTCACCTACTGGAGGTAAGAAAAAAAGCTGGCTTTCCGGTCGAGCTCAAATTTTTACACAGTACTCTACAGCTTACTGGCTCCATCCCGTAGCAAAAGTAAATTATTATCTTAATAATTTCCTATTTATTTATTGAAAATTGATTATAAAAAAGGGCAAATTTTGATACTTTTTCTCCACTAGTCGCCATTTTGTTATTTTTCAATTTAAATTGTTAATTCCTCTAGAGGTGAGGATTATACTCGTATTAATCAAGAACTTTATATCACTTTGTGTGTCGGATGATTTTACGAGGTTGAATCACCTGTGCCGCGAAGGTTCATTTTTAATACTGCTCCACTTTAAGTCCTGATTGAATGCACTAAAAAATAAAAAATAAATATAACAAAAACTGTTTTTGTAATTTAAGATAATGTATGTTTTAGTCATAAAAATATTTATAATAATATTCTTATCCGTTGACACTGAAGAAGAATCGTGAAAATTAGTTAAAATTCTGGCCTTCAAAGTGGAATAATCCCTTAAGTGAAAAGAAGGTTGACAAGCCCGGGGAAAATAATTATATACAATCAGTTTAAAAATTTGCCTCTATTTAGCCATATCTGATCAGTCCCACACAGCACAGAAATATTTTATCAACATTGCGGAAAAATTCCCTTGAAATAATGCAATATTACGGAAATATAGTGAAACTGTTTAAAATATTTCTGGAATGTTGCAGGAACCTTGCAATGTCCGCTCAGCAC
>JARQTB010000564.1:78658-89600 GCA_030142455.1 Cephus pulcher
TGATAAAAAGATTTTCGATCGGACTGCTAATAACAAAGTAATCTCTACTGATCACGATTCGTGGTTCACCCTGTATAGTAATCAATGCATTAAATATCTGGTTTATTATTATATGCGTAATATTATATATATTTTAAAAAATTCCCTTGTACTATCGAATTTTAGACATAATCTTTTTTTTCTATTTAAATAAAGTGGTCAACACATTTTCTCATATTCAGTACAACATTTACTAGAATCTCGAATAACATTTTTAACACTAAAACGAAGAAACCCGTAAAAATGACGGATTACTTGTTTTAAATTATCAAAATTATGAAATTGTTTTTTGTTGGAATTTATCTTGACTTTTTTCGAGATAAAAGAATGAATATACATATAGTATGTGCCAATTTTTTATCCACCAACTGCTCGAATTTCGATGTTAGAATATTTATATACATCAAAAACAACGCTGATTATTCTAGTGGTAATTCAGTAACAAAGCAATGTCAATCAAGCGAAAGCATCAAACTATATTGAAATAAATAATAATTTTTCCTGTACAATATTCTACATAATTTCATTGCAATTTTTAGTTGGCTCAGCTTTATTTGTCTGGATTAGAGGTAGGTAATATAGTTCAGTTAGTCTATAATATTTCAACAATAATAACTATGTAACTCAAAGTGTGTCTACTAGGTGGCAGACTGTAAACTTATTAACCCGTAGTCAAAGTGTGCTTCAATGTATACACCAGATTAATATCTCCGAGTGATACATTTATTGCCATTTCTTTCACTCGTACGCTTTTTTCCAAGTTATGTTTGAAATAGTGATACGTCTTATTAATCGAAATTGTATTGAAATCACGGTTTATATTTTCTTTCCTTCTCAGAGAAGCATATAAACTGTGGGTTGGTACGCCGTGCCAGTCATTCTGACTCACAGACTTATTGTTAGTATTGCCGCTCACCAACGGTGGTTCCTTTGGTTAGAGGTGTGGAGACAAAACTTGGCGCCTTATTTCTTCTTCGTTCTCTTTAGATGCACCTAAATAAAAGTGTGTAGATCGAGACTTGACCTATAAGATCGATCAATTGTGACAATAGCATACAAATAAAAGTGTTTGCGATGAAATTTCCAACATCATATATTACTTTTTGGTTCCACAGCATGACTACCGTATAATGTTACAATATATTAACAGAGTAAGTTGGCAGAACTAAATAGTAGCTGGAACAAGTATTTGATTTTGATATTGTAGATACTTTTCTTAATTACCATCTCGATATGAATAAACGTTCAATACGATGAAATTTAATATACCAGTATGTTAATGCATAAATTAATATATTTATGGCTCGTTACGAAAGATTGATATTCGATGATATACAGCGATGCTCTATTTTTTCTCCGTGTAAATATTGACCGACAGACAAATGTTTCATGTAAGTAATATTGAAAAAAATATATTTCACATATCACATGGCGAAGAACTTTGGTAAATAATAATATGAATTCTATTAGGCAGTATTGTCAAAATTTTTCATACTAAAATGACTGTTTACTGATACCTTAATAGTGACCGAGATAGAAGTCGAGGCTCTATTTAAATGTGGGATCGCTGATTCACTGTAGTGCCAAAGGAAAACTCCATAATGCAGAAACCCCACATAACAAATTGTTCAGCAGCCCATGCGGTTTCCGAGAGTAATACCCCATAATTTACGACCATAACCCCGTCTCATCTCGGTTATAGGGGCATGTCACTAGTTATGGGTGTCATTTGTGAGGCTGGAACAGAGCTTATCCCCCTTACTCTGGTGTGACCTGTATTAACGTATCGAATGCTAAGGTCAAACGTTAAGCCGCAACACGCGACAGAAATACGAGTCGTCCCTTGAAATGCACATATATATATATTATTTGCGTATTTACGTTTATAAATATATTTCCTATATCGCCAGTACCAGATTTGCCTTGGGTTCAATGAAATTCTATTATTCGTTCAATCGTTTCCCGTAGGCATACACAAGCACGTATTTCATTTATTTTGTCATTTATAATACAAAGATATCATCAATTTTGTTTGTTACTAGAGGAATAAAGTAGACGCGTTTATGACGCACAATATAATTTGAGCGTAGATTAAGTGTAGAACTGGAAGAATGACGTCATGCTGATATAAAGCTCAATAAAGTTTTCAGAAATGTGGTGAAAATTGAATATTAATGTATTAAAGATTGTTTTTGAAGGTTAATCCCAGAGCCTACGGAGTCGATGTCTTATATTTATGTGAATTTTCCTAGCGAAATGCCGTCTTGAATTTTATTAGACGATCGGCCGATTTCGACGTAACTTCACGTCTCGTAAACTCGTCGGACCATTCGAAGGTATGGCAATAATATTGGTGCATTCCGTGACAGTGCCGCTTTATTACCCGGTTCAGACATTTTAGGCCCATGTCAAGTCTAGAAGTCTTGCGTCTGGGGATATAATAGTCAGCAATGGACTGAGATTATTAGTTTTATACCTTCATTTATCTGTTAAAAATTAATTGACTGTTTTTATATTATTATTTTGTATTTTCTCCATGTTATTCAACATTTCGTCCTGTCTATTATTTTATGTAATTATCTGAACTCACCAACTTTGTTCAATCAAGTTCGTTTTATTGTACACTCAGAGAAAACGGGATAGTTTTGATAACTATTAGGTGACAGCTATATAATAATGGTCTACACAACTGTTTTTATAATTACTTCAATTTTTTTCTTTGTTAACGTAACTACCTTCGATTGGTTGCAATAATTATTTGAGATCAAATTTATTTTTCGCCTTTCTTCAACTAATTTAAGTTTGTTCGAACAGCTATCGCCTTTTGATACCACACTCAGAGAAAAAGATGGTTGAGGCAACTATATATTTGTAGTTAAATACCACCTCAGCTTTATTTTTTAAGTTACTTATACTAATAATATATAGTCAGTGCAACTGCAGACGATTGTTATTATAACAAAATTCATTGTTGCGAGAACTGCTTGTATGAACTTATTAGTGGCTATGGGTTTTGCAATACCCATTACTTTCAGCACGTTTAAAAACATGATTATAGCTACATGTACGATGTTTTTAATAGTTAAGTCGTATATAGATGATAATACTGCCATGCTAGTCACATGAAATAGGCTTCATAGTTCCCGATACTAATAAGTTCATACAAGCAGTTCTCGCAACAATGAATTTTTTTATAATAACAATCGTCTGCAGTTGCACTGATCATATATTATTAGTATGAGTAACTTAAAAAATAAAGCTGAGGTGGTATTTAACTACAAATATATAGTTGCCTCAACCATTTTTTTCTCTGAGTGTATGAATGGAATGGACCGGCTAGCCTTACTTGGTAAATTTTTCTCAATAAGTCTTGTCTGAACCGAAAAAAAGTCCTGCTTCCCTACTTTCTCATTCTTCTCCACAGTACAAGAACAACATTTATAAGTTCTATTTGAATCCGTAATACGCAACAAATAGGCCTAGGTCCGGGCCAAAAGAACGAAATCAGACCCACGAGGACCGAAGCATTATTTATTTTTTGACTCGAGAGGTCTTATTTCATACAACATGAAAAAAAAAGAAAATTATATTAAATACAAAATTCGATATCTTTTTATTACATGAAACCAACTAGAACATAAGCGTAAAATAATATTTCAAAGTAAATCGTCCTACGTATGTTGTCATGCAATCTGATGTGTTACTAACGATGATATCAATCAACAGAATATTGATATAATTAAACAGCAACGTTTATTTATCACTAATATGTATGATTGTTTAATATGACAAAAGTATATTTTTTGCATTTATCTTTAGAACTAAGTAATGGCTTTTTTAATTCTTAATGTTGTATCAAAGAAATTAAAGAAAATTCAAAGTACATAGTTTTTTAAAGTATACAATGTTTAGAGTGGTCATTTTATAGGCTACCCTTTTCTTTCACCTTTCCCGATCCACAACTAAATCCAGCAATTTAAAATAACAGTGTAAAAATCAATTTAACTCATTTTTAGCTTTGAGAGAATCTGGCAGTCTTGTTGCAGTTAATCAATTATATTTAGACGTATTCCGAAAATTGCAGGGAACAGGGCAGTGCTTCTAAGGTCACAATAAAATTACGAATACAGATTTAAGATATGCCTATACTCGATCCACGAATTCAATGAGTTTTCTTTTCGACAGTTTGCAAGCAATGCAATCGTTAGTAAATCACACGTGGATTTACGTACAATAACGTTAATATATGTTAAAATAAAAAACTAAAATATCTTTAGTGCAAAAACATGTGACACGTGTGCCTTGCTAGAGAATTTATTATTTTTGATCTGTCAAAAAACCATATTGAACTCGTGGATCGACTATAACTATAGCTACATAGACCTCATAAAGGTATGAACATGGCGATAACTAAAGTGACACGTACTTCATTATATGAACTTGTGAAATTGTGTAATTGTAATCAACTAGAACTAATAATCATTTTGCGGAAATTATTTAGCGAAACGTATGTAGGTGAAAACAATGGACGCATGCAATACAGATAATAAAACAGCATATTTTTGTTGAATGATGTTAAGAATTTCGTCGTTGCATTTCTGTAAGCGACAATAATTAACGAATACGCAAGGGATATGGCAGTGTGCTTTGTGCGAACGAAACAATACGAGTGAAGTCGCATTAGACGGCAAAGAGGCGGCATCCTCTTTCAGAACGTAACGGAATATTTTATTCCAAAGCGAAACCCTCGTATATTATAGTCTGAAAACACGAGCCAATATTTGTATGAATCATACTCTCTAAAACTGAATCAATGAATATTCATTCATTATCAGTTGAGGACAATGTGACACTGACAATTAGTGAAATTTGACTAATTTAATCAGTGAATTCGACAAAATGTTTTCTACGTGTAACTACTTTATGAGTGTTTAATGTGGTTTTTACCAGTAATTATACGAATTATCACGATTAAAAGAAAATTTAAAAAATGGATGCATATGTGACTCATGATCGGTACATGCATCTATTTGCATTGCCGTGAGTAGGACTCGAACCTGCGATCGTTAGGACGCTCGGGAAGTCACCAGGCCAATTTTTAAATTTTACTTTGATTAAATATTATAATAATCAATACTAATACATATGGATACATATGAAATTTGAAAATTATTGTTGCCACAAGGAATTGGATTAATATTTACAAATATAACTTACATCGCAATAAAAGTACCATATCATCGTAATACAATTGAAAGCCGCATCAATTCATTGTTTGTTAATATGACCAGCTAGTGTCACCAGAAGCAAGTCACAATGATGGTACGTAAGTATGCGTCAAACAATGTGTTGGCGTTACAATGAATCCGTTATACAGCTCCTATAAGAGGAAACCACTGATTTAGTAATGATTTAGACCCGAAAGCACTATCTTTAGTAAATTTTCAAAAAACTGAAACAATCAGGGAAAATTTTCATTGAACGTTTTTTAAAGAGTATCTTGCGCGTGCATTTCGGATACATGATAAATATAAGCAGGGACGAAACAAGGGTAGAATGGCTTGGAGTAGCAGGAGAAATTATGGTTAGTTGTGTTAATGTTATCAAGGGCGCGCAGGACAGTATATCTCAAATTCCCTGAAACGAAGGCAAGGACAATCATGACAGGTGGTAGAAGAAAATTGACATATTTTATAATGCCAGTCGGGCCGAGTGTTATTCTATTATCAGGTGCAAGCATGGAATCAATTATTTTTACTATGCTTGTACCTTTTTGTCGCACCGATGCTACAAGCTAAAAATACTTCACCTTTCTATCTTTCGAGTTAAAGCTAACTGGTAACTTAAATTCGTAGCTACGTGAGTCGCCGAAAGGCGTTATAAGAAATAATATTATCGAGGTTCGGAAGCATCTTGTAATTTTTAGAGTACGCAATACTTCTTTCTTGGGCTACTCAGGATCGTCTATACGAAAAGAACAAAGTTTCATACGATGCGTCGATACGCGTACCCAAACGAGTATCTAGGATATACGCGTGGCTATACGTATTTCGAATATTCATTTCGGTTTGTTGCTCAAAGGGGCTGCTGTTTGTTTAGCTTCAAAGCGAGACTGAATATCTGCCTTGTTTGTACAGTCACTAGTGAAGATTCAATCCAGGTATAAAAGGAGCCTGAATAGCGAGATAGTGAATTACGACCGTATAATTCTAACATTAATTATTTGTCTATCATCCTATTTTAACAGAATTTAATTACATCAGACACGTGGCTTAAAGAATTTTCATCGTACAGAATAGGTGAATCCATAGCGAGTGTTTTGCAATTTCTATTGACACTCCATCGATTAACCTATTTTTTTTATCTAATAAGCGCGGCAAATGAACAACGAAGAATTCCTTAATGGAATTACTAAACTTTTTTTTTAATATGGTCACGAAGTATTACAGAGATTACGATATGCACTTGAAATAAAACGAAATGGTTCAAGGTTTTGCTCTTGCAGTACAATGCACAGACAAGGTTAATACAGTTTAATCCTTGTTAAGGTTTCAATCATTCACTGCTCATGCCTATTCATACTCGGTATTTTCACAAAATTTCATTGACCCAGTTTTTTATGAAAACGCGACCAAGGAATAAAGGAAGTATAGTGAGTAGGAGGAAGAAAGAAAGAAGTAGAAAACAAAGGCTCCGATCCGTCTCATCATATTAAATCTATCCAATTTTATTTAGAGCCAACGACGTTCTGGGGCCACGATAATCGCGAGCAGAGAGGCGACTCTGAAAAGGAATCTTAGTCGCGTCTCGTGAAAAAAAAAAAGAAAAAAAAAGTGCCTTTGGCGGTTGTCACGGAACAGTAGTAGAAGAATGGGCCAAATGAAGCCTCCTGAAATTCAACACCCTCTTGAGGCATCCCGCTACCCTCGTTTAATCCCTACCATCAGACACGAAACTACAGGGGGATGCCGATGACGCGAAGTCACTCCGGGCCAATGGGCAGGCTCATTCGTCTGTGGTGGGGAGTGCTCCGATGGGCGTGGTTAGTGGTAAGGGTGGTGGGGCTTAAGGGTGCCCCCGGGTGTAATATCATACCACTAGGTGGATAAATAGACGCGTGAGACGACTGGGTGGCAGGGCCACAGGGATAGAGCGAGCCACAGTGGGAGGAAGTGTGGCTCTAGTTGACGTGGATATATACGCGGCGAGTAAATGTGGGTGTCGCGCGGGAGTAGAAAGGAGGGGGAGAGCGAGAATTGATGGGAGGGGAAACGGGCAAGAGGGTTCAGATGACGAGATGACGAGAGGCTGAGACGAATTGGGTGGCTGCCGTTGCCACTGCTGGCTGGGAGACTAGAACAAATAATGGTTGTAGGCAGCCTCAGCTTCTGAGGTATTTCCTACTTGTGTGAGTTATGTATTCGTACGTATTTGACGGGTTCCAAAGGCTGAGGCAAAGTTGGAACGTGGCTACTTCCCGAAGGAGCTGAGTGACGGAACACGAAGCAGAAGGGTCGTGTATGGATATATGTATATACGATTACAGAAAATATTTCAAAATAGATTATACTATTCGTAATTGAAACACCCAACGGTTGAATCTTGCAATTTTCATATGTATTTCGTAACTTCGTCCTCGCGCTTTCACGTAGATATCGTATAAGTTTAAGCTTTGGTCCTATTATCAACCAGTCTTTATAATCGAAAGGGAACGGATTTGATCGGGTTGTGAAAAGAGGGATAAGACTTATTAGTTTGACTTTCTTGAAATCTGACGATTTGTTTGCTTCCTGCGGATACAAATATTGGTTGCTCCGATTCGAAAATCGGGTTATTGAAAAAAAGTTTCCGCGGTCAAATACAAGCAAGGACAAATTCAGTTCGAACACGGTTTTGCCAAATGCTGAATAGCAATGTGCTACGGAATCGAATGCTGTTGGCTGAAATTAAATTTTCCTCCTAGAACGATGCGTCGCTCAGCAACCTAACATTGTGAGTGTCATGTCTACAACACTCGTTTCGTGCCAACTCGGTAAAAAGCTTACCAAAAAGACTTTTCAAATCAGCATGCATCGTTTAATGGATAAACGTCGTTCCACGAGTAAAATATTCTGTCAGGGGGACTCATTGGCTTTAAAACTCATAAAAAGATGACCCCTCCAGAAGCTGTTTTACTCGTGGACGGACTTTATTCGTGTATTTAAGAAATATATGAAAAGAAGCATTTTGAAGTAATTTGTCCCGTGCAGTTTTGACAAAAGCCGTGAATTATTCTTACGAAATATTTAACAACATAACGGCAACCCATTTATGCACTTTTTGGTTTAGTTCGTCGACACTATCCTATCCCGGCCGTTCATCAGCCTTTATCGGTCTTTCACTCTTAGACTCTTCCTATTGGACTCTCGCTCACAGTTTCAAAAGCCTCGGCATCCGGTTCCATTGAGCTAACTACACTTACGGAAGAAGGAATGCCGAACCAGACAAATTGCTCAGTTTGTACATTCGCAAGGACAGCCATCTTGAACTTGCGCCCCTAACATAAAAGTACAATTCTGAACCTGTGCGAGTGTAGATGCTGAGGGTGGAACAGAGGGATGGTGGCTATGCGATATGGGGTGTGAGCATAGGGGATGGATTCACCAGTGCGCTTGTGTGTATATACGCGACACACACAGCGATTGGGAACAAGTACATGGGGCAGAGACTTTTATGCGATTGATTCAATTAACGTGGATTCGGTGGTAAGCATTATTCATTCAAATGGCTACTATTGGGGAAGAGATTCGTATTCTTCGAGAATCAGATCAACAGCGCGCCATGATGGAGATGAAAATAACGAAACGTCCAATGAAGTGTCCAAGAAAATGCCGAATGAACGTCCAAATGTCCATCTCCAGATGAAAATAACGAATACTACGAAGAAAACTAGTATGTGGATGTCGATTAAATCGAGGGAGTCACCCTGTTAGGGCTGGGCCGTTGTAGGCAGGTTCTCCCGAAAACCGGTGAATTTCTTTTTTTGGCGAACACTACGCGATACACACGATTACCCTACTGGATTGACAGAAATTAGCGAGTCGTTGCGGGTAGTCCGCTCGCTTCTCCTCGCCGTATTGGGGACTCCCCTCCGCACCCCCGCTTCATTCCTCTTCACCCTCTAGCTAGCGTCTATTTTCCTTTTGTTTTTTCTCATAAAGCCAATGGACAAGGCGCGCCGTCATGTATATACAGTGTGACGTGACATTTTGATGCACGTCACAAAAGTAGGCAAATTCGACTACCTCGTGGGATTACAGAACGTTTCGCGTGACGTTGGACTGACGTCATTTTAAGAATTTGTATTTATTTTCCTTTGGGGAATCTTTTGTTTGTTTCTGAGTTCATTATCGGGCCCGAGAGAGCCAACTATGAGCCTGTCGGAACGCTGTCAAGAAGAAGTGACGTCAAAATTGGAGCACACAATCTAGCTGCTTGAGTAGGCGAAGCAAGCAACGAGCGTCTTCAAGATCAGAGGGCATACAGGGGTTGCAGAAGCTGCGTGAAATTACATGAAATTTTCGTAAATCATTTTCTGCAAGTGTGAAATTGGCGAAATTGAGTTTTTGCGCTTGATGTCACTTTTGCGTGCTACAGCACTGTTAAAAAATGTTCATTGGTAAAAAATATTCAGGTGATCTTTGAACACAGACTAAGGTTTGCCTGTAAGTTACATCTTTACGACTTCCCTATGGCCGTCTTGTATTTACTACAAAATACATATAATAAAGCTTGAGTATATATAATGTATTTTATAATCGTAATATAGTAATATTTGCAATACAAAAAGAATAGTATGTTGCATAAAAAAATACTATCTCATGCCATATATTTCCCTACGCTATTGTAATTTGTATCAGTTTATTATATTCGTATAGTACTTTATAGAGCTACTATACAACTCTTAAGGATGAATTGCAATCAATTAGAAATAATTTCTTCAATGTTTTTAAAATAAAAAATTTATTACTTAAAGTAGTAGCAGCGACATCAATACCACATTTAACGAAAGATTTTACGTTTTAACTTATAAGGAGCTGGTCGCTCGAAATCATCTACCAAACATGGCCATCTTTCTTTTTAATAGAACACAAGGACACGAACTTCAGCCAATTGTACACAATTGTCTTTTTCGTCCTTTAGTGGGATATATGTACAGTTATGCTGTTTAGTATACAGACTATCGAATATTATCGAAGGCTACCAAAGAGTAAGGCAGCCGAAAGTTGCCGACTATTGCCGAAGGTTACGCGCGGAACCAGCGTGAGTTTCTTGGTCTAGCACATTGTCAAAGCATCAGTAGAATCTGATTACAATGGCTTAGCGTTTCCGGCGGAGTTCAATTGAGGTGAAATACGTGTTTTATATCTATAGATTAATGAACTATAGGTATACATATTCGTATTCCAATTCTCGTTCGACTGCAGTGCAAACTTATACCCAATGCTTACGAAGTATGTAATATAAACTATAAGGAGTGTGATAAACGTTACTATACATACTTTGTTTGAAATATAATACATACTTTGTAGACAATAAACGTATAGAAACTCAGCAAACACAATATGACATTTAACGTGCATGGTGGTTGTAATTTCCTTTATAGTTGTAAGTTGACGTTGTCCATATGAGTGCAAATTTACAACTGACATGCACGTTAAATGTACCTACTATTGTATTTGCTGGGAATCACTACATGTGTTTGTTAGAGTTCCTACCTCATATGATATTCGTTACTTTAAACATTGCACCAGCCGGTATAATAGCGACAAATAATGGAAGTACAGGTAACCCTCCTATAACACGGTAGTTAGGTTCCTAGAAAATGCCGTGTTGTGTGAAACCGTGTTGCATGAGACCCAGA
>JARQTB010000564.1:119714-131368 GCA_030142455.1 Cephus pulcher
TACGCATGTGGTGTGCGATGGTGCTTACTGATTACGGCCTATGGTTACGTCTTATGTCGTTACGTCGTTTTGTGTGTAAAGGCCTTTATTCTTAAATCAATTTCAGCTACAAATGTATATTGAAACAAAGCTGCCAGGTCAAGAAATCTGAACTATTTTTGTCCGCAATTTTCAACAAACAGTAGAAAAGAAGACATTTTTACAGTCCGGTTATATTCGCCAGACGGACAGAATCAGACCTTTTTTCGATAATAATAATAATTATTATTATTATAAATAATAAATAGAAATAATAATATCCTTTTTTGTGTAATTAAGAAATTTTTTAAATTGAATTTTTCATTATAATAAGAATGTAAATTTGTTCCATGTTTTGTATTGTCAATAAACTCACTGTTGCTACTACTATTTAAAAAAATTTATAACTTCATATATTACACTGATTTTCTTCTATCTCATCGTAATATTAATTCCTCAATGATGCGGATAAAAACAGATCAAAAAACCACTATTCGGATAAAAAGTCGTGCTTTTTTTATCCTCTTTGAAAATGTGTATTATTTTTGTCCGGCAGACTTTATATTATACTATTTTTGGCTGAATAGTTCATTCGTAAATTAATATTTTGATGAGCAATGACAAATCATTTAAAAATTTGAATTTACAAAATTTTTGAATATATTTCTTAATTAATCAAGAAAGGTTATTATGCAAATTATATTCTTGCGTAAAAGCTAGTTACTATTTTCGATAATCAAAACAATTTTTTATTTATGCATATAAAAGACAAAAAACGACAGAAAAAGTCTAATTGTGTGCGTTTAGCGGATATAATCAGACTATAAAGAAGACAACTTTTCTACAATATTTCTTGAAAATCGTGGACAAAAACATAAATATTATAGGATAAGTGTAGTATTTTTAATGAAAGGCAAAAAACCGTCTAAGATGTTTGACCTGGGTAACGAAATACTTGATATATCCACCTCCTACCTATCTCTAATCTGGCACTTGGCTCTATAGAACACACAGCCAATAAGGATCAAGAAGAAGAAGAATACCTATCTGTAATGTGCGCAATGCTCGTCGCATTTCTATATGACGATACTGCCTCGTATTGTGGCATGCCATGAACATATGTGACGCAATTATTGATATTTTGACATGCTGTCACACATAGTAGCACAAACATCTGACGTCACGCCTCAATATCTATAGGTAACTGGACAATGAGTGAAGCATAATCATACTCGCAATATTCGCAGTTATATGCTTCGAAACCACTAATCTTAGCCATTTTGCTGTTTCGGCTGCAATCTTGAGTTGCGAATACTCAAGAAAAAATACGAGTCCCGTAGTGTAAATACTAAATGGAATTTTTTAATTTCTCATTGTAGTCCGTCCAGGAGTTCAATGTGTTTTTTCCTTACAATGCTTAATAATGCGATGTTTAATAAATCAGACGTGGCTCTGCGTACAATTTTTGTTACGAAGGTTTTGCACTGAAATATATTTTATTCTATTATTTCCATAATTTATGGAAAGCCATGTGTGACTTGCTCAGTATTGCATTGTTTTCGAACTGTCAAACGAAATACATTGAACACATGGATCGATTATATTTCAAAGCGTAGCCCATGTCTAAGGGTCGTATTCACAGTCAGTCTCTCGTCATAAGCACGTAAGAATAAATCAGACTTTAAATTGGTAACTTTCGATGTTTCGGACAAGGGTTGCAGCACAGTAGAAGAAAACAATACCTAGGATGAATGGTTATTAGAATCAAAGTCAGATAAGATGGCATATAAATTATAAAAAACTTTTTACAGTTAAAATAGCTTTGGAAAAATTGATCATAATTCAAGAAATTGATATGTCTTACGTAATTTCTATCAAGTTTTTGCAGAATATCGCACGAAAAAAAAAACAAAACGATAATACTGTAATTCAGACTTCTGTAGCGTCATCCAGGATGCATAACACAGGGGTAAGCTGTATTTCGCAATCCGCACGTGCTCATATTTGTTTGTGTGCAATCGATAAGTCATTACAAGAGGTGTTCGCCGTTACCACCGTTAACAGCAATGCATAACTCCAATGCACAGCGAAAATTCGCAACGACAGAGCGAACCATTTGAGGAGGTATGTTCATGAAAGATGTTTGTATGATGGCATTTATGATGCGTCTCTACAAGTCTCGTTGATTATTGATTCTTTTAATATTCTAATATAAAAAATGTAGGAATAAGCAAAAAATCGAAAGATATAAAATATAAGCAGCCCGTATCATTTTCTTAAGGGAACTCCGGACCTTTTATTTACCACGCGAATAAAATGTAAATGTAAATCGTAAATAACAGGATTTTTATAGAAATATTTTCCCAAAATGGAGTTCACTGCACATTCTGCAATAATAACAATCATTTTGACAACATCTTCGTAATTATTAAACAAACTGAAAGAATAATCCGATCGGAAATTTTACGCGTTTTTCAAATTTACATCGAAATTTCTGGATCGGATTTTTCTTTTAGTTTTGGGTTAATTATTGGAAAAGTAGTATCTAAATGATTGTTAATTTTGAAAAATATGTGCTGAACTCCATTTTGGGAAAATATTTCTATAAAAGTCCTGTTATATACAACTTTCATTTACATTTTTATATTATTATTTTTATATTATTCATCAAAGTTGCTGTGAGTAGACTGCAGATGATATTTGTTTGAACAGCACTTCGCGCTGCCAATTCTCACTCAGTAAGTCTTGCAAAAAAATAAGAAAATTAACAAGTTTAAAATAATCGAAGGGTCCAATTGACCCCAGTCCATGTAACTTTTTGGTTCCATGAGTCAATTTTCATTTATTTTATTTCTTTACACATAAATACTTTGTAGTGTAATTTATTGTAATCAAAATAAGTCAATATAGTAAGTTACAGTGTTCGAATGTGTTTTTACGCACTGATATGAATAATAACGCCCTATACTATGCAATAGGAAGAGACTTGGGCTTTTTTATATTTTGCAGGCACAAGTCGTAATGAGTGTTCAGGTTCGGATTATTAATTTCCGTATCCCATCATCACAACTAGACACCCGGCCGTGTAAAATGCGATGCAACTTTTTCCTACGGAATGCAGACCGGAGAACGATACTCGTCTGTCAAATCTACTCTCATTTAATTTGCGACGAGTTTCAGATAAAGATGTGCCTAATCTACTTCGGGCAGGATTAAGTTAAACTTTGTGTCGTTCTTCTTTCCACATTGATTACTAAAATCATAGTTTTCTATATACACAAAAATAAAATGGTCAAATCAACATCGACATTAATACTCTTTCCCTTTTCTCTTAGAAAAGCCTTTCAAAATTACGTCATTTTCATTTCTCTGAATAATTCCATTTTTTATAATTAATCTGGCTGCATTTTTTATTAAAGATTTCAAAATACCACAAATTTTTTGTCTTCCGTCCGAACGAAAAAAAATTAATAGTAACTGGGCCTATTGCATATTTCTATTTTCGAGCGTATTGGAAGTTTTTAAGCAGTGCAACATTTATGTTAAAGGTTTCAATAATTTTAAAACTGCACGAAGATTTTAGTTATAGTCTACAGTTTTCAAATATATCAAATTTTTTAAAATTTAATGATCAGGACGGGAATAGTACGAAAATACGTACACTCTTCGTATCTAAAAAAAGGGTGTAGAGCCGAAGATTTAAGTGAAAGTTCATATAATATTCTTCGAGAAAATAACAATGCAAATCTCAATCATTTTAATAAACGAAAGTAATGGCCTAGTAAATAATGTTCAGCAAAGTATGAAGCGCTTAGTCAGTCCCTATTAAATATGTAATAGAAACCTATTGCATTACCAAAATTGGTTCCAAATGGATTGCATTTATCAAAATAGAATGTCTTTATTTCTTGCAACAACAATAACCGAAAAAAAACTCATTAATCTTTTTAAGTAACTGTTTTGGGATGTAGAGAACTTCACTACACCATTCAGGTATATTTTTCTATCACTGGTTAGGAAAGCAAGTCTTTCTTATTAAGGGTTACATTTGCAAAATAATATTATATTAATGATGTAGAATAAGAATTCGCATACACATATGTAAATTTGTTATATTATACCTCATAAACGAATATGAAAGAATTTCTTTGTCTTTTTTGAGTAGTAAGGTTAATTCTTTTACAGTAATACCCAGCAAACACATTTGCCACATTTTTGTAACTTTTACATAGTTGCTGTAGTGTGTCTTCATTAATAAATTGACGCTTCCACATGAATTATATCTATATATAGTGATTTACTGGAGCCGTTTCTTAAGGTGCTTACTAAAAGATTCACCCTACGACAAAGTTCAATTTATGTACAATAGTTAAGTTGTAGCTGCCATAAAAATGTGTTTCCTGGGTAACTAGTTAAAATGGGTTTGATAGTAGCAAACGTTCAATTTCGATCTCATATACCACCATAGCATGGAACGTTAAAATTGTTCAGAACCATTACTTGATAATTAAGCGTACTTGTAACATAGAAAGCTAATTTCACGGAATAATGAGGAATTTCATCTATTGATTGTGAAATTCCTTTTTTAAGCAAAATGTTGAATACACAAGAAGTTAATACCTGTAATATTACAGTTTACTATTTAGGCATATAATAGTTATGTTCACCAAGTCTTTTATAACTATTATATCCTTGAGTAGGAAATCCTAACATTTCTGATATGTAGATGTTGTTTTAAAGTTACGGGGTATTTAAATATTATAATATTATTAGGACACAAGATTAAATTGTCCAAGGTTCATCTCGAATTCCCTTGTCAAGCACTGATTTCTCCTGAAAAAGCCAGGGATTGTTCTTCATCAACTTTCTCACATTCAGAAGATGATCCAAGTTCATCTTGACGATAGCCAGAACGCCTATGGACGCTTATGACATCCTTAAGAAGTCAAATCTGCACTTCTTGCTGGAAAATTCTTGACGATACCACACAGACCTCTGCGCCAAAGTAGCCTAGGCTGGTTTTTGAATCTTACATCAATATAAGGAATGTCTTAAAATTAATCACTATGTAATATTTATTTGACAATGTGCATAAAACATTATCAGCATTTATTTTACTTATAAAATTTACACAGCGATTGGACTGTAATATACATATATGTACATTGTTCATGTATTTACAAAATAAGTCTTTTTACTAGAATTGTTCAACATCTTGTTATTTTAGGCTATATTAAGATTTTCTTAGTGATACTTCCGTTTTGTTATCTCCTTCACAAGATTTAACGACAACAACCTTCGCTAGCCAGAAATACAAGCTCGAACCAAATTCATAGACAAAAAAGGTACAATTAAGAATAATTTTCTTACATTATATATATATTTATCGTCTTTAACCTCAATAACCAAAATATGTTGAGATATACATATATGATTTACTATCAAATATTTTAAGAGGACTCCAGACCTCTTATTTACTACATGAGTCAAATGTAAACAAAAATCATACTTAACAAGATTTTTACAGATTCTTTCCCAACGCGAAGTTGAGAGAACAATCTGTAAAGTTAATATTCTTTTTGACACCAGTTTCGCAATAATTAACTCAAAACTGGAAGAATAATAGGATCCGAAAAGTTTGGTAGTGAATTTGAAACATGTGGAAAATGTCGGGTTAATCAGATTTGGATTAATTACAGTGGAATCTGACTTGGCTTATCTACTGTGGAGACATGTAAGCTATGTGAAGAACCAGTCAGGTACGAGGAACAATCATGACGATTCCCTCTCTTTCACTACTCTGGCAAATGAAAGAGTTAAGATGTGTCTCTTCACTTACTCATGTAAGCTGGGTAAAGGAAAGCTAGGTGAAGTCTCACTGTATTGCGAAAGTAGTATCAAAATGAGTACATTCTTTTATGCAGCAACAGTAACAGTGATTATAGTATAAAATCCACTGCGTAACAGAATGCACTCAATGATTAACTTGATAATGACTTAACCCTTACAGAATATACGTTCAACTCCACTTTGTGAGAGAATTACTGTGAAAAACGTGTTATTTACGATTTTCGTTTGCATTCTACTTGCATAAGAAACTCGTCTAAGAAAGACCCCTTAAGTAACAAATATCATTGTTCTTTTATTTTCTGGCTTATATTGAAGAATAATCATAATGCAAAAGAATGGAAGTCGAGTATATTTTCATCAAATTTATGCGTGAATCAAGTTTATGATGTTATGAGATACAAATCTATTTTACTATTAATATTTAAATATGTAAAATTAGCATTTATAATATGTATACCTTCCAGTGGACAATTGCATTTATAAATTTAGGGAAACCAAGCGATATAGCTTATGCAGATTTATGAAAGTTTGACAATTAACAAATGCTTTGCATTCTTTGCGAAATGTATGAATTTATAGGGGATTAACATTCAGTTACATATATTATACAAAATTCTGATCACCAAAATATAATAATTTTATCACTTTTCAAAACAGTATATGTGAAATAAAAGACAATAAACAGTAATCAGAAAATGTAACTGATGAAGTAATTAAATGTACTCAAAATCCAACCTGTCATGTTTTACCAATCAGACTGAGGTACTCTGTATGTAAAATTATTACTCCCAATTACTGTAATTCCTGCTCCATAATATGGCATAACGTATTGTGATCCATCAGCAGGTCCAACAATTTGCGTTGCTATAAGTATTATATCACAAAACTGACCGAGGAATAGAAACCCTAATGTGCTTAATTTAAGCAACCCAAGGGCAGGGTATCCAAGGTAAAATCTGTCGGCTCCAAACATCCCAAGGAAAATTGACAACAGTAATGACGTCTCGAAGGAATAGCCGTTGCTGTAAGAGAGGAATACGCTATAGCATTTGTTTAATAAAATAAGTAAAAATTAAGTTTTATAAATGAGAAGAAATTAGTTAATATACGTACGTCCATTTGCAGGGAATATCCTTTTTGAAGGTACTATTTTTTGTTTCAATACAAATAATTCCATCTGCTGCTTGACATATAACTGTGAAAGAAATACAGATCAAAAATAATGAGTCTAAAATATTATTACATGGTTTCTATAGCTCAGTGCAAAGCTTAATCATTGGAGGTATAAAAAGAATACAAATATTGTACTCAAAGAGCATTCTGAAATAGCATCGTTAGTACATTGAAATATAGAATATGTGATATAAAATGCAGTAAACTTCAAAATGCTATTCAATTGTACAGAAATCTTGCATTCAACTTTAAAGCACAATTCAACTGGAACATATAGAAATAGGGATCCATCTTATTAGGGTCTTCTTGTGAAATTGTAATAGGATATTTCCATCAAGAACATTATTCAAAGGTGCCCAAAAAACATAAAACTTATCATCAACGGTATATCATGCCTATTACTATAATTCAAATTATTTGTCTCTTCATAGGTTATTTTTGTATACACGATGCTTCTAAACATAGATAAATTATAGTTATAGAAATATTATAGAAAAATATAAATCTTTTGCTTACTTTTGGCTTTATTTTCTTTTGTACAGCCTTTGGGCTGTTGAGTTTTTTGATCGATGAAGTCGTAGTCCGGGTGAGGACATATATACTGTCCCATTCGGAGGTTATTGCAATCGATTTCATTAGGGTTGTCTGTCTGATCACTTAACGAAATCGTTATCATGAATACGAATACACTCCAGAGGCGCACCGATTTAATCATAATGTATCATTTTACAATATTCAACACTTGCTATCACGTATAACCTCGCTGAACGTCAATAATAACAAACTGCATTGTGGAACCGTGGAACTCACGGTGAAATTGGACCGTTTACTAACTGATAGCAGCACAGTATCAAACCCACTTCCTGGTCGAGAAGTATTGTGCTGCCATCAGTCGAGTTTATAATCACATTAAATCACGTTCCAGAGAAGACGTGGTAAAATCTTATTTACAAATCGTAAGTATGCATTTCAATCAGACGTAATAGTCAGATCAAATATTACCTTTCGAGATTTATACCAACTAAGTTATATATAATTTATTTTATTCCATACATTCGGTGTTTTATATTAATAATCTACGTTATTAAATAAAGCAATTGAAAGTACATGGAGGACTTTGTTAAATATCTTTAATGATATGAAATAAGTGATATAGTATTGTCATTATATTACAATAAATATATTCTAATAAATCCGTTAGTCATTTCAACTTTTGTACATTACTCATTTTTTTCATTGCTAGACAAAATGTTACACCCGAAAGGTCAAATATTAAAAAAAAACAGCAAAGCGTCTACCGAATGACTTTTGCCATGCGAAATGGCGTCAACGTCGACGAAAGGCACACGGAAAACATATAGTTTTGAGGAACGAGAGATTCTTATGAACCTAATTAATAAGTACGACGCAGTGGAGGACAGGAAATCGGATCCTACGTCCATGTGTAAAAGGAAGTCGGCTTGGGCTCAATTAGCCGAAGAATATAATTCCATGGTTGGCCCAGAAGGGACTCGATCAGCCGTGCAATTAAGACGCTGCTGGGAAAACATGAAAGCTTGCAAGAGAAATCGAGAAGAGAGGAGTTCTCGGTAAACCGTAACAATTAACTAGTTTATTAATCCTTATCAAGTTTTTAATAATGCAACGTTCGTTTGCAACAGTATATATCCCATTCGTAAAACTGCTATTTTAATACAACTTTGAAGGTTTTCCGAAATATTCAAAATATATGGTATATTTACTGTCGGCTTAGATTTCGATTTTAGCAGTTACATCTATGTTCCGTATATGCGTATGCAATTGTGGCGTAACCTCTTTATTACTTTGGGATCTGCCCTTAATATTATGACATATTTCTTAAAAAGAAAAAGAATTGGTATGATATTATTTAAACGCAGTTTTTGTTTATAGGAGACATTTAAAGAGTTTCAATGATCTTTGCAGTGACCGTACTAGAGTTGTTGGGCCATCTTGGGAGAATTGTAATTCTAACCAAACATCAACGGAAACTCCTTCAAGCAGCGGGAACATTGGACTTCCTCCAAATGTAGTTTTTGAACCCAAAGCGTCGGAACCTTTTACTCTTCAAGGAGTGTCTGCGCCAAAGACTTCTAAGCTTGGCATAAAAAAGGAAATGCCATTACGAGATTCAGGCTGTCCGGATAGTCTGAACTCTTCGAGTTTTTTATCAGGGCTTCTTCAGCAGCCAGAGGAAGGAAGTAGCGGCAAGCAATTCATAGTAATTTCAGACCCTTTTGGAAATAATCGAGAAAGCTCCTCGTCCGTTGGCCCAAGAGATGATTGCAGTGACAGATTGATTACTGATCGCGAATCATCTGTCGAAGATAATCAGGGGGAAAAAGAAGAGCTTGCACGAAAGAAGCTGATAAACTCCAGAACATATCCTACTGACGTCATGATATCGCCTCAAATTCTTCAAGGAAAAACTCGTAGAAGCACTAAAAGTTCCCAGAGAGAAGAAGAGCTTCACGTACTTGCGCTTTCAGAAGCTCAGATGAAGGTCGATATTGCAGTTATGCAAAAGGAAGAGATTCGCGTGAAGCTCGAAGAAGCTCACTATCGGAAGGAAGAAGCTAGATTAAGAATGCTTTTCTTTACGTATAAACTTGACAGAATAAAGGAGGATTAATTATTTTCTTTTTTTTCAAAATTATTCAGAACAAGTAACAAATATTTTGCAAGAGATACGTTGCTATTTTCCAGAATATTATATTTATTTTTCATAAATACCAGTAGCAAATTAATACAAATGTTTTCTCTTTATATTAGTTTATACTTATTGGCTTCTCTTTATGAATAATACAATTATAGTTAATGTTTCAATTAATTCCGAAATGGGGAGAATACTTGAAACATATTTCTCCATCTTTGTAACCGCATTTTACATTTTTACTGTTAAATGCACTTCTTTGTATTCGATGAACAGCAATGATAACGTAATTTTTCACCTAAAGTGTAAAGAAATCCGTAAAATAATTTCACAGTTTTGCTTTTGCGAGCTTTGGCGATTGCATTCTTGTTTTTATGTATTGAATACAAAATGTATTATTTTCGCCATAGATAACTTAATTATATTTATCCTAACATTTAATAACTTGTTTATGCTTTTTGAAAAAATTATGATATTTATAGGATAAATGAATTTTTGACTACCACACATTTCAATGAATAAAGCATTTATAAGATCTTTATTCGATACCTCAAACAACAATTATTATTACTGACGAATCATTTTCGCCTATAGTTCAAGTATTTTTTTTTTCTTAGAAAAGGGATCCTCGTGTTATATTTTGTATTAAATATGATTACGACTATCATTTATTGGTCTAAGTAAGGCAGTGTACGGATGTAGTGGATTACGAGGCATAGAAACCAATTTAAATATTCTTGGAGAATTCTACAAAATTTGGAAACTTCCACATTACGACGAAGTCTTATCTATTGGCAGTTAGTAAATTCATTATAAACATTGGCAGTTGTAGCTGTTTGGATCGAGTAATCCTAACGAAGACCAATAAAAATAAGTAACTTAAGTTTATCGTTAATTACAAAAAGAATTTACTTGACTAAGCTACATCTCATAAATCGTATTAATTGACACTGATGCTACTTACTTTTCGAGAAATATTTAAAAGTCTCCTTGGATACGTTTATTTCTCGCATACTTCGATATTATGTATTTCACCCTTCGCTGATAATAATAGAATGTTTCAACACCAAGGTCATTGTCGCAGTGTGCTATACAAGATGAAATTATTTAAGTCCGGAAATCAGTGGCTAATTGTGTGTAAATGTCAATTTATCAGCGAAGGGACCGATATCAAATATTACTCGTATTTTTTTTTTAATATGGTAAACGTTCATTACATGAAATGAAAATTGTCATTACGCGCAGATTTTGGCTCATTTGTTGAGCAGTGCGAAATTTCAAAAAGCGATGGGTCGGTATAAATCGGCTCGCTGGGATCAAATCCGCTTCTTCGATTAGTTGCTAGACCAACAGCTCCTTCCAATGCACTGCCACTGCTTAAGCGTTGATTTATCACGTGGCTCAATGATCTCGAGATTGATCTATCAAACAAATATGTTTATTGTTATAATGGAATATAAGGTAAATGATATATGATTTCAAGCAAATTGATCTATGTATTAATTTTCAAATAACTTTATCGGCAAACATTATTTCTTGTGCGCTTAGTTTGTCCTATTTTCAATCGTTATCGTACATTATGAACTTATATCCAAAACTTACGTGGATTGGAATGGCTTCTGTAGTCCAGATCTTAAAAATGAAAAATTATTTTGCACCCGAGTACTGTAAGCATCTTCAGGATTGGAGCTGTGATGTGATGTCTTATCGGCTCTTCGATTCTTCATAATCACTGAATAGGCATATTTCCTATAGAGTATTGAATATATTAAAATTATTTGATAGACTACTTTGTAATTAAAAGTGAAAGTAAACATTAAAAATAATTGTTAACGTTTTTTCAAAATGTTTCAATAAACTTTGTCGTATACAGGGTGTATCTTAAGCCCCGGACAAGAGACATACCGTTAGATTCGGCGTGAAAAAATAAAAATATTGGCGT
>JARQTB010000564.1:131468-158949 GCA_030142455.1 Cephus pulcher
CTTTTTCGAGTGTTCTCTTTTGTCGCTCCTCCCGAATAATCTGGTTCTCGTGCACACGGTTTACGCATTTTCTTCTCTCCTTGTTCCCTCAATCATTACCATCTCTGTTTTTCATTCTTTCTTTTTAACAATCTTCCTCTTTTTCTCTTCAACAACATCTTCTTTGGCTGCTGCCACCAAACGTTTCTACTCTACTTTCGAATCTCCTATTCCTTCCTATGTCTCCATCACTCTCCTCCTAGTATATCCTTGAAAACTAAGTTTTTAAAATGTCTTTTGGAAAACGAAAAGTCCAAAGTGGTAGCGCATGTAACACATACCACATTTGTATTATATTGCAGTGATATATTTCAATATATCTCTAATGGCATTGTTATTACTAAACTTTCGCAAACCATATATGTATATCTGTTCTTTGTATATTGTATCATCATTGCGTTTGTCCAATAAATTATCTTTAAACACTTATACACGTTGATATTCTTTTGCCCTGTGCGTATATCCCAGAGTACGAATCTGTTCTGTCTCTTTATTACACTCCTCCGTCCTAACAGCATCCTTCTCACTTATGCTTCTAAACTCTTTTTTAGCTTTGCTTCATTTTCGATTCCATCTCTGCCATATTATCCATATCGTGACTTCGCTCTTCTTCATCAATACTACCTTCTATGACAAAATGATTTCCAATATAATTTGAAAATCGCATTGCCGAAACTTTAGTGGATCAATTTTTATTAAAGAATTCGCATTAGTTCGAATTTTTGCCGATAAGAGGCAGCACCTCCTGGGCATGATAACTGGCACCATCTCTGAGACAACAAGCGAACTTTTGCTGGGAAAAATCTTACAAATTTTAGTTCCGTATATCAACGATAAGGGACGCTTCAAAATACTGATTTTCCCAGCAAATCTTGCAAATTTTAGTTCCGTATATCAACGATAGGGCGCGCTTCAAAATCTTGATTTTTCCAGCAAATCTTGCAAATTTTAGTTTCGTATATCAACGATAAGGGACGCTTCAAAATACTGATTTTCCCAGCAAATCTTGCAAATTTTAGTTCCGTATATCAACGATAGGGCGCGCTTCAAAATCTTGATTTTTCCAGCAAATCTTGCAAATTTTAGTTTCGTATATCAACGATAAGGGACGCTTCAAAATACTGATTTTCGCAGCAATTCTTTCAAATTTTAGTTCCGCATATCAACGATAGGGGGCGCTTCCAAATGCCGATTTTCCCGGCAGAAGTTCATTCGTTCTCTCAGAGATGGCACCACATATCATGCCCAGGAGGTGCTGCCCCCTTATCGGCAAAAATTCGAACTAATGCGAATTCTTTAATAAAAATCATTTTGTCATAGAAGGTAGTATTGATGGAGAAGAGCGAAGTCAAGATATGAACAATATGGCAGAGATCAAATGGAAAATGAGGCACAACTAAAAAGGGGTTTCGAAGCATAAGGGAGGAGAAGAATGCTGTTAGGACGGAGGAGTGTGAGAAAGAGACAGAACTCATTCGTACTCTGGGATATTCGCATAGGGCAAAAGAATATCAACGTGTATAAGTGTTTAAAGATAATTTATTGGACAAACGCAATAATGATACAATATACAATCTACAGTAATGATACAATATATGCAATCAATTACAATACAATAACAATACAATATACAAAGTATGGTTTGCGAAAGTTTAATAATAACAATGCCATTAGAGATATATTAAAATATATCACTGCAATATAATACACGTGTGGTATGTTACATGTGCTACCACTATGGACCTTTCTTTTTCCAAAAGACATTTTAAAAACTTAGTTTTTAAGGATATACTAGGAGGAGAGTGATGGAGACATAGGAAGGAATAGGAGATTCGAAAATTGAGTAGAACCGTTTGGTGGCAGCAGACAGGGAGGATGTTGTTGAAGAGGAAGATTGTTAAAAAGAAAGAGTGAAGAAAAGAGATGGTTATGACTGAGGGAACAAGGGGAGAAGAAAATGCGTAAACCGTGTGCACGAGAACCAGATTATTCGGGAGGAGCGACAAAAGAGAACACTCGAAAAAGTAGGAGAAGTAAGAAGGTTAAGCGAGCGAAATGGGCCCCTCCTCGCCCATTTCCGTGAGGTCCTGCCTCTCCTGAAGGGAGCTACGACCCCTCCGAGACCCCATAGAAGTCCGTGTTTTTTTTTTATTGAGGAAAACCCTCGAGTCCTGCGGCTGTCGCGCACAGGACTAAGGGGGAAAAACCTCAGGAAGGAAAGGAAGTCGGGTCGAGGGGCAAGAAAAACGCAAAAGGGGGTAAGGTGAAGTTAAACGCGAAAAAGGTAAGTTAAACGCGATAGACGGGTGATTCCAAGGGACCAGCATAGGAGACCGCCTCGAGGAAGCAGGAAGAATGAACGCTCCGAGTCCGGGCACTGCCTCAAGCGCTTCCCCCACTCCGCGGCTCCGCCCGCTCGACGAGTCCTGCGCGACGAATTTGTGCGCACACAATTTTGGAGAACTTCCAGTACTTATAAATATTCTTCACCAGGATTTCTGATTTCCAAATGTTAATATTTAACTTCATTGATTTAATTAATTATTTTAATATTCCAAACACTTAATTTATTAATATTTCAATTCGAGCGTAATTTATTTTCGACATTTCACAATTTCGATTCAGTTTTTATCTACTCCTTATATTTTGCGAGATTTTGATTTAGTCTATATTTTAGTTTTGAATAAATTTCGTTTGTAAGTCAAAATCCAATAATATTTAGTAACACTTGGAAAGCTTTATCCAATGTTTCAAATTTTCAATATTTCTGTGTAACTGATTTTTTCCTTCTTTCTTCCAATAGAAGATCAAATTTTACTTGTTATTTGAAGATGCTTGAGAATGTAATCTTCGGTGATGTCAGTTGAAATTTCTTTACTCATCTCTGGCTCACCGCTACCGTTTTAGGGTGTGTTTCACAACTTTCTACAAGTGCTGTTCCGTCTTGTTCTTGAGAAGTTCTACAGTTCCTGGTCTCGTTCTAAGGGTTGCTCTGGGAAGCAGCGCCAAGTAGCGGAGAACCTCTGCCCGTCAAGTTACGCGTTCATGTTCACGTTTAGGTCGGCTACGACGGGATTCGCATTGTCGACGGAGGCGATGATCACAAAATCCTACTTCCAGACTCACCACTACGATTTAGCGCCATGATATTGGTATCGCCTAAAATCGTAGCGTTGTGCATTTCCCTACTCACCTCTGCAAATAGATAAATGCAATTTTAGGGGCTAATTTATTTTTCCGCACCCCCTAATGAATTTCGTTTCGAACCTAAAACTAGTCTCAACAGCGCCATCTGGTGGAATTTTTCGGAACTAAGAGTGTTTTTTTCCGCGAAAATACAATTTCAGGGGCTAGTTTAGAAATTACAAGGGCTAGTGGAAGAGCTATTTAACCTGTAAGAATTTAATATGAACTTATTTTGAATTATCAAATTTCTTTATGTTATTACCAGCACTTTATCACGTATCTTTTCATCAACTAGAATTGTCATATTCAGTCGACAGAACCGCCAACGGTCCCTACGTTCAATCAATCCAATAATATGCCCAGAATATATTTATTTATTTACCTTACACCCAATTAAAACGTTGTTCAGCGACCTGCATATATCCAAGAAGGCACTGTCCACTGAATCGACCGTCTACAGTAATCCACTAAAAAAAGGAAAGTGAATACAGGGATCAACACGAAACTATAACTAACGATTTGGCTTATTTTTATTTCGTATCCCGTAAGTTTATTTTATAATGTTCTTCATTAAGCTTTATGGTTCTTACACACATAGAACGGGGGTGGTCTTCGCCCATGCCACAATAGTTTAAAAACGAAAACTCGTATGTAAAGTACTTTTCTTGACGTCACTCCGTGAATCAAACAACTACAATTCACTCTTACAGGTTATAAAGCTGACATCAAAATGGATGCACCTATTGGACAAGATGTTGTCATTTAATTTCCATCTCGCAGCCGTTCAATTCAAGGAGAGTAAACAAATTTTCAAAACCGAGGCTCAACTTATGCATATTATGCGGGTAATGAAGTATTTCGAAATTGCGAATGTATGATCATAACATTTATTTTTTTATTATATTTTCCCTCATTTTCTCTCTCTCTCTCTCCCCCCCCTCTCTCTCTCTCTCTCTCTCACACCTATTTCTTTAGCTCTCCCACTCCCTCCCACACTCTGACTGTATCTCAGAGTCAATTCATCCCTCACGCTCTACATCAATCCGCATCGTACCTTAATAATTCGATGAATCATTCTTTCGTTCTCTTTTTTATTTTCAAAACGCCATCAATTTCTCTCTTTCTCTCTCTCTCTCTCATACACACACACACTCGACACCCATGCCTGTCATACCCACATGCCACAGTCCATACAAGAAACCTCTCTCTCGTTCATTGAGCGTCTCATCGCTATGATCTGTCTCACTCTCAGCATCATCTCGAGGATTCAATAGTGTATTTTTTTTTCCACAAACACTAACTGCATTTACGTAGGCTTAAATCCGCGAAACGAGGCGTGCGTTCTAGTTTCTTTTTTTTTTTTCACATGCCGTTCCCTTATCCGCTCGCTCGACAAGCCGCAGCGAACACGCGTGTTCGTCGAACGCTCGAAATCAGCGAACCAAGACAGTTTAACGATTAATTAGAATCCTTCGCTAAAACAAAATCGAACGGACCTTCCGGACCGATTAGACAATTCGTCTGCGGAACGTCCGCGAGCGTTTCCCTCGCGTAATTCGAGCCGCGTAAGCGCACGCGTACGCCAGCTTGAATTAGTCGTAGGTTTGTTGTCGGTATAAAGAAAAGATTGTCAATTCCGGGTATGTCGGTCGTGGAAAAAGAAAAAAAAAAAAGAAGTCCAATTCACAACTATGCAGACTTGTTACGAAAAAAAAAAACAAATCAGAGCTGTCGTACTTCGTAACCTTGAAAAACTTGCCCTCAGTCGTTGACTTAATTATATATTTCATTTAATATATATTAAATATATATATATATATATATATATATATATCAAATAAAAACATATACTTCGTTAATCGTCGCACGACCGTCATTCCCGGATCCACGTGGACGAATCAAATAATAAAACAGAATACGGAAAAAACCACGATGCAACGCGCGGGTAAAGTGGCCGAACATAAAGATGGGTATACTTATAATACTACAATAGATATTAGTACAAAAATTAATGCTGCTATGATACCTAGACGATTTCACAAAGGAACGACCAGGAACGTGAGAACTGCGAGCGACTGATTTCCCATAGAGCGTCGATCTTCTTTACCGTCTATCGTTAACGTCGGTAAGCCGATCGTTCGATGTACCGATCGTCGCCCGATCGTCGTGAATAAATCGATCGGGGAAAAACTGTCGCGCAGCAGACGAAATAAAATAATATCGTTAAGCTTTTACCCGCTGACGTTCCCCGTCGCTCCTTTCACCATAAATTTGCGTCATTCGACCAACGCTTTAACGTCAGTCCAACGAACCTGTCTCTCTTGTTGGTTATGTCGGACAATATTTATGTATTTCTCATTAATCTCTTATACAGTAATTTTATCCGTTAAGTAAGTGTTACATATATCGCGTGTGGCCAGCCCGTGCTATCCTCATAGCGGCGAGTCTTCGTACGTAACCCGGGTGTCCAAGACACCAAGGTGCTTTCTGGGACCGAGCACCGTCTGGCAACAAAAGTTTTAGTTCCCACCGGCGAGCTTAAAGCGGTTTTGCCTCGTATGAAAAATCATTTGGCAATTACGGAGACTCGGAACGAAGGCTCGCAGCTTACGTTCACCATTAGCCGGTTAGCATAGGCGGCCAGACCCTTTTTCAATGCGCCTTTCTTTATTCTTTTTCGTATTCTTTCATTCCTCATACTTTTTTTTCTCGTACGATCCAGAAATGACACAGCAACGTTATGTAATGTAACACGTACAGTATATTATAATTAACGTATGTATTTATACTATGTATTTACAGACAATCACATGGAATCGTAGATATTCTATTATCGTTCGTATAGTCTGATCAATCTTAAGGTAGCTTTCATTTTCTCTCTCTCTCTCTCTCTCTCTCTCTCTCTCTCTCTCTCTCTCTCTCTTATGCTCCTTTCTTTTTCTTACGGATGCTTCCTTGTCGACTCCCCAATTAATCTTGCGTAGCACTTTTTCATTTGGTTCTCGTTAAAGCGTGCGTCTTCGCTACGTGAGCTGAAACTTGTTCAATTCTACTACCCGTTACAACGAGTGCACGTATACATATACATATACATATTATAAAAACAGTGCGATAACTAGCTCGCGGAAAGCAAGCAGCCCAGGTAACCCCTTCGCTGTTTGTCCCCTCCCCAAATCCCTCCCCCCTCCCTTTAAAATTACATACAGGTTTTTGAAAAATTCAAAAAAAGGCCACGGTCACGCTGCACGGATTTTATAAATTCGAAAATTATACGCGCGAGGATTGCCATCATTTTTTGATTAAATTTTTCATTTTTCAAATTATCGATATTACGAACAATTCTCTGCAGGATGGATTTATGAGATTTTTTTCATTAAAATCTGAATTTCATCGTTCGACCTTAATATTTGTTAATACTATCTCGATTGTCAAACGTACAGCTACAGTGATTGTGATAATTGGTAAAAAAAAAGAAACAAGGAATTTTTCAATTAAATTTTCCAAAATTATTACACGCGTCGGTGATTCAATTTGACAAAAATAAAATCCACGATTTTCGTACCTAGTTTTAGGGTTAAGATTGATGCAGCGTAACTGACCATATGTGAATTTTAAAACACTGTACGTCTATACGTATAAAAACACATTCGCGTGCACATAATGTATATCTCATACAGACATTATGGGGGTACAGAAAATTCAATATTTTTCACGCGAGTGAAGCAAAGATACGAATTGAACTGTTTGATGCTTGCAAAGAAATGAATTTAAAAAAATGTATTTAAGAAACAGTAATAATTAGGTAATCTCTCGAACGATAAAGAGATCTATGCAGAAATCATTAAAATTTATGACAACTGTACAGTCTGTATGCTATACAGGGTGTATCTTAAGCCCCGGACAAGAGACATACCGTTAGATTCGGCGTGAAAAAATAAAAATATTGGCGTTAACAAAAATAAAAAATTTTAATTAGTTTATTAATAATTAAAGATTAAAGTAAGCCAATAATAAGCGCGTGAAAACTGGTAACTCCTCAGTCTCCGCCCATTGGGGACAGTCAATCATTTATTTCCCCACAAAAACAGTGACCGGTGGATACGTAAACGAATATACTAACGCAAATAAACAAAAGAGTAACGCAAAGAGTAAGCCAATCATAAGCGCGTGAGAACTGGTAACTCCTCCTCAGTCTCCGTACATTGGGGACAGCCAATCATTTATTTCCTCACAAAAAACATTTTGCATTATTCTTTTGTTTATTTCCGTTACTCTTTTATTTACATTACTATACACCCCAATGGGCGGAGACTGAGGAGGAGTTATCAGTTTTCACGCGCTTATTATTGGCTTACTTTAATCTTTAATTATTAATAAACTAATTAAAATTTTTGATTATTGTTAACGCTAATATTTTTATTTTTTCACGTCGGATCTAACGGTATGTCTCTTGTCCGGGGCTTAAGATACACCCTGTATATTCGTTGCCCTTGTACAGGTACTGCTTCATAATTTGATATAAAGGCAATATATTGTAACGAAAATGAATTTTTGTTAGTAGGGACGATTCGGAAAAGTGTAGCAAGTGGCTGGCTTAATTCAGTGGTCAGAGCAGTCGACCGGTAATCGAAAGGCCCCGGGTTCGAATCTCGGCCCAGACGCCCCACAATTTTTCCGGATCGTCGCTTGAAAATAACCCATTCGCCGAGTTATAACATATATTCAAGGTAAACAAAAAAAATGGATAAACAGTTTTCATAGTCCAGTGAGTTGAATTTCTAATAAATATGTGAATAAGTAATAATTTTGATACATTTTCACAATTATTGTTCGATCAGCATGAGATCTTTTTTAAAACAATAAAGTAACCTTTAATTTGAGTTTTGGTATGATGTACCTGTTTTTTTTTTAAATTTGTTCTGTTTTTCTGGCCTACCCAGTACATAAAATATAATAATATTTTGTATGTCTCATCCCAAGTAGAATACCTGAAGTTGCCGCGATCGAAAACCAGTTAAAACTTCTTACTATACAGAAGAATAATTCGTCGAGTATTACGTAATTCGTGCGAGTATTACTCATTTTCGATAGCAGCAACTTCAGGTGTTCTACTTGGAATGGGACAAACGGTATATTTCTTTCTCTGTTAATTAATTCGGAATTTTCTCCATGAATTTTCTGTCACAGATATAAGAATGACTTTTCATTCGTTTGAGCGAACAAAGTCAAAGTATTACATACTGTTGAATATTTCTTACCTGTAAACAATCATAGAAAGGACAACAACAGATGCTAGAAGTACCACAAGGCCACAAACTGCAATAACTAATCCATAGTATTCGTTTGGAGTAATGCAAACAGTCTCGACGACTTTTGTTTGTTTTTCGACAATATTCTCCTCAATCATATCCATGCGCGAGTCGAAAACCTATAAATAATTGAGAAGATCATTTTTTATACTGAGGCAGACGAATAAAGTAACAAAGAATCTCACATAATATAATATAATAACCTAACAATTTTAACGACTCTAATTGAGTCTAGACTTCAAAAAAATCTGACGATTAAGTAAAATTAATTTAAAAATTCTTTTATACTGCAAATAACATATAACTTACTTCTATCATTTCTCTAACGTGCTCCTCCTCGTTCTCTTCCTCTTCCTTTTCCTCTTTTTGAACATCCTCATCGGTGCTTGTAGTATTCATTGTTGACGTTGAGATTGTCATATTTGCCACATCTTCATCAGATTCAATTAAAGTATCGTTGCCCACATCCCTTCGTTTCCTACCAAAGGATGGTTCGCTTCTTCCTGCACTTCCCGAACAGTAAGCTGGCTGACAGCCGTCTCGACAAGTTCGAACTGTTGCCTCAAATACTAGGAAATTTGATTCCGGAATTTTAAAAGCGTTGAAGCGAGCTTCGAGGCTATCGCCTTCGCGAAGACGATCCAGTCCAGGAAAAACAAAGTTGTCCACTGGGCAACTAAAAAGTGAATTTCAGTCAATTATGAATTCAAATTATTATTTTTAATTATTATTTAATCTAAATGGACTGTTTTTTCTTTATATAAAAAAAAAGAAATCTTTTTCATACCCATATCTGTCTATAAGCTGAACACTTCGTCCCGAATATGGATCTCTAGCTATAACGTTAGTTGCAAATATGTCCGTTACATAGTTGTATCTAAAAATGATAAAATTGCCAAAAGTTATTGTTAGCAGGCGATAAAAATGAGAAAATTAATATATATTTACCCGTCTTGAGCTTCCAATCTGAAGGTCAGTGGATCTCCAACCGCTATAGTTGTTGTGGGTCGACCTTGATAGAGGATCAGCAAACGTACCCGAGAACTTAACGTATTTTCGGCTGGGAGATATTCGATCGGGATGGGTGACCCCGATCTACTGAAATTCAAGAGATTCCAATTAGGTACCTACATATATGATTCATATGTGACCGAAAACTGGTTGTGATCAAATCGATTAAAACTAAGCAAAAGTACACGTTTTGCTAAATTCATAGAGATTCGGAAACAACGATTCATCACATACCCATCTCTTGCAAAGAATGGTGCAGTTCAATATGTTATTATATCTAATGGGAGTATTAAAACGTGGAAAGGTAAGCCTATAAATAATATGTAAAATACCAACACCTTGGTGAGGATGAAAAAATAAAATTTGTGCCAGGGCTGTAAATCTGTTATGCAAGCGTGTACGTCGTTCTGGTGTGTATAATTATCAAGTATTAGAAGTTCACGCGAAATCACGATGAAAATGGAAGTAGTGAAGTTGGTGCATAAAGACACACAGAGCGGGGTATGACCTGGCGTACCCGGCACCGATGTAGCCGGAAGTGACGACAGCTTCGCCTGGGCCTCGAAATAGACAAGTCAGATTGAATCTCTTGTCTCTGCCAGTTTGCACGTAATCCGAGAATTGGACTACTACGATGTTGGTCATCGTGTCGCCGTACTATGATTAACATTTTTTTTTTTCTTATAAGCTGTTTTTAAGTATTACAATTAAAAGAAAGTTTTTAAATATCAAGTATTAAGATACCCGCTGAGTGCCGCATTCAGGATATCCTTGGGCTCCACTTATGCGGAGTACATTTACCGTACCGCCGTTTCCGCGGAAGAAACAGCGATCATAATATCCGTAAGTGTAAATTCTTCCGATAAATCCTTCTGGCGTTCTTAGCGTGAATTCCATACCGTCTTCGTTACAAACCTGACTCACTGAAAAAAGAGAACACAGTCGGTGAGAAATTTCAGTCACGGATGTAAAATATTTCGAGTATTGTTGATATTGTAATACTTTTATCTTTAATTACTAAATTAATATATTTCAATATTTCTGACGGAAGATCATTTTGCTCTCGGCAGGCATGCAAATTTTCAATCAGTTTATACATGATATCGTTTGAAATAGTTTAACCATGTAATTCTAGTGCGTATTCGTTACACTTTTCACATCAATACGGAACATAGATCTCGACGGATAGATAGAAAATACACTGTATTTTAATTTTAGATCAACGTATGTCAAATAACCGAATAAATGGAGAATAGCGATTCGTGCTCTTTGACACTGTTTTTTTTTCGGTCAGACATATTTATTTAATCTGCTACTAGGTGAGAGCATGATACAAATAGACGAGGTATAGTCACTAGCGGTTCTGCGCATTTGGACAGTGGCGACACTGGACCTTCTTTGTTCTAATTATGAATGTAATGTCGGCTGTACTTATTAATTTTATGTGTAATACACCCATTGTTTGGATCACACATAAAACTTCTTTGTTCTGATTGGTTGACTTTGCGTATGTGTGTGGTCACGCCGCAAGGTCAGTTTCACTTTGAGGGGACTTATTTACCTTTCGGTTCGAAAGAAGATGGCCTCTTAAAATGGAACTGATGTTGCGTTGCGTTACATACGTAAAGTCAGCCAATCAGAGTAGAGACGGTCCAGTGACGTCACTGTCCAAACGCGCAGAACCGCTAGTGATTATACTTTGTTTAATTGTAGCATGGTTGAGAGAGTTGAACTTTGAATTTTCGGATTGCAATAATTGAAAAAAAACACGTTGAGCGTCCAGCATAAATGAAGTACGTCTTCCTCTGGGCTCAAATTCGCGGGTCTTCGCGACCCACACCTGCGGAAACATAGCTGTCACCCATCTATGTGTGACGTGTGGTCAACGTATTAAAAGTATGATTAATTACATTGACCGTGCAAATACAGGTATAGTCCATTTTTTTTATAACTTCGTTAACGATGCGAATCTGTATATTCTTCAAATTCTATCACAATATGGTGCATAGGCTTTTTTAATGTCCGATCTGGGTAAGAAAAAGCTTTTAAACAGTAATATGCTTTATTTGTTTGTGACTTATTTTAATTTTTTTCGAAATTGACTTTTTTTATTTTTCACTCAACAATGAAGTTTAAAGCTTAGTTTAGTTTCACTTCGTAATTTTAAAAAATCATTGTACACAAAATACACGTTTGATTATAAGACGTGATTCCAGAAGCAAATAAGCTTTTTTACGAAACCCTAATAAAGGTAACAAATCTTTCTCGTCATAAGCGAAAAACAGCATAGCAAATATTTTCTTGAATTAGCTGAAAAGAAAGAGATTATACGTATACGTATACCATTTGTGTATCTGCCTTTACAATTTCATGCACGTGCGTGTCCATAAATTTACAAAAAAAAAAGTCTTAATCTATCCTTTTCACAATATACTTACCATCAAGACATTCGCCATCGACACCCTGTCTACCATTGTTCCTCTCGTAAAAATCATAATCAGATCCACTGTCATAATATACAGGATTTCCCATATCCATGTCTCTGGAATCTCGGTCGCTTAATTCACAATTGTCACGTTCCGCCCCATAGGGCGCTGCGTACGGTCTATAGTTGAACGATCGGCAGACAAAGTCTCGGGCGTCTGCACATTCCCTTTCGCACTGTGCCAAAGACGAAGCCGTTGTGTACCTTCTTACAAAAGGTTTTCGGACTCTTGTTCGCGCACCCACTTGTCGAAAATTATCTTGTTCGTCGCAACGGGAAAGTAGCGGCGGTCGACCAATAATTGGTCCACCATTATTTCCAAATGGACGAGAATGATAAATTCCTCCCTCGCCTATGTAACCGCCGCCACTAATGCCACCTATACTATTACCATAACCACCGTCATAGTCATTTATGGGTCGAGCATGGCCGTACGGGAAACCGCTATAAAGGGGTCGCTCTCCGTATCCTTTCGTTCCGCGAATATCGTCATATTCGCCTGGATACAAGCCATTTCCTGGTAGGCCTGGATATCTAAACACGAAGAAAATATGTTTTCAATTATAGTTGACATATCGTAAAGCAATGCTAATTGTTGTTTGTTTCAACAGAACTTACCGGTCTCGCGTGGGATAAGGATCTCTGTCTGGGAATCTGTCGCTTACGGGATAACGATCAATGGGTAGTCTACCTCCTCCCGGTCCTATGGGATAGCGATCAATATGGTCTTCCGGAAGAGGATACCGATCTAAGGTGGTAGGGTAACGATCTGGGCCAATTGGATATCTGTCTATAGGTCCTGGACCGCTAGGATAGCGACTTCCTTCGATTGGGAATCTATCCCCAATGGGGTATCTATTGCTGCTAATTGGATATCGATCTCCTCTAGGTGGATATGGATCTCCATGAATAGGATAACGGTCACCGATTGGATACCGATCCGGACCACTTGGATAACGGTCACCGCCGATTGGGTATTGACCACCACCAGGGTACCTGTCATCAGGATATCTATCACCTGGGATCGGGTAGTGATCGGGATAACGATCACCTTTATCGCCAGGATAGCCTTTATCGTAGTCAGGATATCCTATTAAGTAAATATATAATTAATTTTCTTAGAAACTTTTTAAATTACTTATTTCTATTTTAAAAATTCCTTTTTAAAAGCCGTAATTAAAAAACGTAACGTTAAATCTATTATAATTAAGAGTGAGTATTTTCTAACTGAACCATAATGATTCAATCTTCAAGAACAAGCAATGAGTAACTTAATGAAATTTCGGTTAAGTTCTCATTCTCACAGAAATCTTTTAATTCAAGTAGATCACCGTTTGTTTAATGCGACATGATCTTACCTGGTCCACCAAGAGATGGTCTGCCTACATTGGTACCTTGGCCAAGAGGGTCCGGTCTGAGCATAGATCCGTCTCCGTCAAGGAATTGATCTATAATCATATATTCAAAATTACATATGTATAGAATATCGTGATAAAGTCATTGCGTGAACCACGCTTCGAGTGCTTGCACTTGAATAATGCTCTACACGCACTGCTGCGCAAGACACAAACCATAGTACTGTAAAATGAATGCGTTTTTGTCTCAACAATTAGCATGTTATTGAATGACAATGGGGTGCTGATTATATCAGTCTCCGTATATTGACCTTGCCGTGTGACTTTTTTTTAAAGTTCATTACTAGCAAAATTTCTAAAAATATATTATGAGAATATTTATATTCGCAGAATATAAATATTATGTATAGTTGTCAGCGATGCAGTGTATTTTAAAACGCGAGCAGTACATTGAATATCATTGTTGCTATATGATTATGGATTTTAATGACATCGAGATATCGTGAGGTAAGAAAAATGTGTAATGGATTACTTGATGCTAAAAAAATTGAAGAAACTTACGCATTAAGTTCTCGTAGTAGTCATAGTCCGCGTCATAGATAATTCTGTGTCCATCGCGTTGATTGTATCGACTGAGACGGCAAGTATGAAAGTGTTCAGAATAAACGGCACTTCTGCATTGGAAACTCGTTTGCCTGAGACATTCGTCGAGGCATTCGCTGAGGCTTCGTCCGGTGATTTCAGAAGGGAACTCGCCGCTGAGGCGTGAGTTTCGGTAGCGCTGGAAGGCCGTATCCGGTCGACGCCCGGGGGCGAAGAGGTGAGAAGTCACGCTGTTGTCTGGATACTCGGATCCTCGTGCTACGGCGGACGGATCTACATTACGTTAGTGATGACATGGGTCATCCATCGCTAGCTATTGACCAGGAATAAGTAATTCGTGAGACTCAAAAACCCCCGCGAGAATTATAAAGGACCATTTTTTTTTCATTACCCTCTTCTACTTTTATAAAAATTATGGCTGCTTTTAAGCCACTGTATAAGATAAGATTTGGTTTCAAATGACCTTCATTGTGAAATTTAATGTAAATATTTATTCCTGGTCATAAACGTAAGATTTTCGAATGTGCTTGTTTGATGTACATACACGATTTTTCCAAACAAATGCATGATATGAAAGTAGTTTTTATCATATGTAATAAATATACACGCGGTTATTCAGGACTATTGAACCATCTCAAGATCGTTCTGTCCAGTTGATTTCTACTAATTCCCATGGTAGAACCATCTTCGGCTGGTTCGATAGTCCTGAATAACCTTTGATTGGCTTAATCATGATTTAGTATGCTAAGCTAAGTGAGTGTTTACTGTCATAGAAAAACTTACGATTGTCTAGACAAACCAGATCGTAGAAGTGGTAGCTTGGGCTGCTGCTGATACCAATATCATCCTTTTGTGAAACTGAATCCTCTTCTGAAATTACGCACTGTCTCGTTTGCTCGTCGTATTCCACGCTTCGGCAAAAATACTTTTCTGCTCTTAGGCAAAGTGCCTGACATTCTTCGAGCGTTAAATTCGTGTAAATGTCAACCTCGAATGGACCACGAAGACGCTTGTTCTCTTCTTTGATAAAAACTGCTAAACCATCGCATCGGCGTTCCGCTGGAATTATATGCTTGTTTATATCAAAAAATTCATTTACTTGAGATTCTAGGACACAAATCAGCTAATCTATTGGCTATGCGCGTACGTACGCAGATCCAATATTTGGTTATGTATTCCTGTGCACGTGCATTCACTATCAACGCTACCAATTTTGCTGAACGGCCTTTTTTTCTGGACTTTGTGATCGCACGTGCACTGAAGTACATGTTTAGATATTTGATGTGTGAATCATATTTTCAATTTAATATTTAAAAAAATTAGAAATTCATGTTTTAAGTATTTTTTTGGAAATACTATATTATATGCAATTATAATACGTAGTCATGAAACAGTGAAAATATAATGTTTTATATGAACGATAGCTTATACGATTGATGCACTATAGCCATACCATTTAAACAAGTATTTTCCAAATAATCGGAATTTGGATTGTCCTCCAAAAGCTCCGGATGAGTTCTTCTCGTGAAACGACTCAAAGAACAACTTCTCAATGCTGCATCGTATGTCGCGGAGCGACAAACAAAACTAAACTCGTTTAGACACCTGTATTCATTTACAAAGATAAGAATAAATAAACAAAATAACTTAAATTTATATAAATACGTACTACACGTTGAAACTATTGATTTCATTAGTTTCTACTATCATAATATTCCCACTCAAAATAATAATTTAATATCATACCTATCTTCACAATCCGTCCTGTTAGCTGCACTAACTTCCTTGAGATCGGTTAATGGTAATTTCAATTTTTTTCGTGGATGCCTTTCAAATACATATCGACGGTTCGGACAGTCTCTCTCTATACGATTTGCTATCGACATAAATAATTGATTATATTAGTTAAGGTATTGTTCATTTTTTAAAAATGTGATTCGTCCAGCAAGAAACATGAAAATACTTACACGTGAGACAGACTTCAGTGAAATGGACGCTATTGGGTACTAGCATCAGATTTCCAATGCCCTCTGGCTGAGCTTGCTCTCTCGTTAGATAACAAGTGCTCTCCTCATACTCGGCAGCACCACTGAACGATGCTATTCTACTTCCTGGCTGAAAATCGAAGCTCGTGCAAGCTCTCACCAGATTATTCGTTGCAGTTCTGTCTCTCAAACAAAGCTCTTGACATTTCTCCAGTACTCTGAATGGCGGCGCTGAATCTCTTACCTGGATAAATATACAAGGTCGTAAGAATAACACTCGGACAAAATGTATTCAGTGGATATATTTATAAAGGCAAATATTTCTTTTGCATGCGTCCAAGACAAGTATCAATTTATTTTAAAAATATTGTATACTTACTACGTCATCGTCGAAACCTTGAAGTTGTTGATCTGGTAATCTCTCATAGACAACTCGACCCGATCCGCCATTACATGTCGTCTGGGCTGAAAAAGAATTTAATAAATTATTTTTGTAAAACTTTGTATGTCTCTATGGTTTTCATAAAATCGAGGTTACTTCCTTTCAGTCGGATATAAATCAAAGTTCAACATAAAACGTTTTGATTTCATCTGGCTCGTACATCATAACTATCAATTGTACAGGGAGAGACCGATGCGCTGAATCACGCAATTTCACAATCTCGTGACATCCTTTGATTTACATCCACATGTTGGGCTACAGCTGGTTTAATTATTCGCGAAATTTTTTTGCGCATGTAACCACCGATTTTTTTCATTATCGTGAACTTTAGCATCGGTATAAATATTTTTAACTTTAAAATGTGGATAAATTTATGCCAAACAAATTTTAAGTCTACGAAAGTTATTGCTAATTAATATATTTCTTTTGACAGGATTATTTGTGGAGGATAAAAGTTTATGAACATTGTTGGTTTATATTCTGCCTGGCATTGGTAGCTTGGATTTTGAGATAGCGAAACGGCTACAGGAAACCGGAAATTGCGTCATCACATTTTCATGAGGTTGATTCATGCGTGCCATTGTTCGGTATAATAGTTAGGTGATATATTCCCAAAAGTTAAACCTAGGATTCTATTCTGTATTATACTTCTGTATAGTTTTCACTTTCTTTTTTTATGCTCGAATGCTACAAATAAAAATCGAATGGGATTAGTAAATTCTGAGAAAACTTTTAACCTCGGCAGAATTCTATTCGCATTTGTTTCAGATATATGCATTTTATGTGAATTCAATGCATATTGAAATTCTTAAAAGTAGTTACACAATGACTTCGGTGAAATAGTACTGCGACTCGCGATATTATAAAATGCGTTCGTTTAGATCTTAATAAAGCAAAGTATTCAAACAGCGAATGCCTATGAAAAATACATATATGAAATTTAAACATGGTTATTTTCTCATAAAACCATACTGATACTTGCGTTAATTATATAGCATTACGGTTTGTAGCGTAAACTATATTATTATTTTGACAAGTAGATTCTGTTGTTTGAATAACAGGTTACACTACAGTCTGACTGAAATGTTTTCTACTACTTACTGTATTTGGTAAGCGTCAGTAGTACTAAAGTAGACTTGAGATATCTTTTGCATTTGAAAGTAGAGCGCTACTGAAGTATATTTTGAATTTCAAACAATTCTCTAAGATACAATTAACACATTAAACTTTTACGTTCTAATTGTTCAGGACATATATATGTATGAGTAGAGTGTGTAGGTACTTTGAAAAAGTTCACAATTTGATCCTCAAAGCACTGCACTCCTATATGCCCATTTTAAAGATAAATATTAGAACGATTTTATTAGAACTAATTAATAAACTTACCATTGGCGAGCATCTTTAGAATCGTAAGAACGGTGATAGCTTGAACCATACTGAACGTGTCATGAATTCTTTTCATTTTGAATGGTAGATTCTGGCGACACAATCAAGTGGTCATTTCACTTGTATCGAAGTGCTGAAAAAAAAGTACTCTTTTAGCGGATCAATCTATATTTATATATAATTGGCAAATATTTATTTACTAGACGTATGGAAATATAATTCCGAACATTTATTTTTATGGTTGCTATAAAATCAAGTTCATTTCATCGATTTAAGCCTTCTTTGCATGATTTTTTGAAATATCGCTCCTTTCTTCCAGTCTTTCTTCCAGTTCTAGGCCTGGTAATTCACAGTGACGTCTGCTAATTTTTGACAACTGCGTTTTGTTGTACGCAATAGTCGCTTAAAAAGTTGCCAGCAACAACAAATTTACAGTACAAGGGTTTTGAGTACCTTTTTTTGTTGACTAAATATTATGATTGAAATTTCCATCATCATGCAAAGAAGGGTTAAGTAGTTTCGTGTACTAAGTCATTAAACTATTTACGACAAAAAATAGATGAACAATAATCAAAATGTGCTGTTCTTAAAATAAATAATACACGAAATAGAGTCATGAAGAAGTTATACATACCACTAAGAAATTCATTTTCTTGTATTGAAATATTAATTAGTTAAGTATGCTTGAAAAACCTTTTGAATTAATTTGTGCGATATCAAATAATTAGTTGTAAATAATGTTAGTATATGTAAACTATATTATGATTAGGTTGTACGTGGAATAGCGGTATTATCGCGAAAGGAATAAGCGCTCGGAATTTGACTAAATCACTTGTTGCCTGGACGCGCACTGACTGAACTAATTTTTCACTGAACTGAATAAACCCAAGTTGAATCGCACACGTACTCATGATAACTATCGAGTGTCCCCATCAGATTCCATGGGTTCGCATTTGCCGAACAATAGGGTAAAGCCTCGACATAACCTATGCCATGTTTCATAATTGCTTTGCAATTTCTCTTCTTCAGTGTTTCATGCAATACGCAATTTAGTCCCACAATAAATAAAAGAAGCACTGACCCCATATTACATTAATGCATTCGAAGAAGTGCATTGAATAATATAGTAGAATGCATTTGCTTGTATACATGCGCATAATTTTTGAAAGACAATTTTACCTAGTACACAAATGATTCGTTCCATTTATTATTTTCAACAAAAAAAGCAACAAAACGCGTTAAATAGACAATAAAGTATTTTTAAACGTGCCTACGTCGATTGTGAATATTTCAAATTATTTAGCAATAAGATAATTTATCTTTTATATGCAAAGCGTTGATTTACCGAAGTAAAATTTTTATTTAATCCAGATTGCGATTGAAACTTACAAAAATCAGTATACTATTTGAAATCGAAGACATAAAAGTCCCTTTTCGTAATCTCATATTAGGTGATCAGTGTAATGATAACCAGCAACAGAGTTCCGTAGGGAAGATGGAACCACGCTCTGATGCCTTTAGGGGCATGTGTGAGTCTTTGGTATTTGTATATGCGAAGATACGCGCGTGCACGTCCACGCACTGTATAGAAGTGTTCAGGGTGAGTGCCTAGTAGGAATTCCATAACCCTTGTTCCAACATCACACTTATAACAAGTAAGAATATATTTTTAATTGACAGTCTTCTGCTACGAACATCCTTGTACGACACTATCGAAAAAATGGATGTAATATTTAATAGAAAAGTTGTGATTTTAATTTGAAATAACAAATCTGAAGTCATAATAAATTTAACCACCTTAAGCATTACCCAAGGTATGCTTGTGATAAATACTATTAAAGTACTATGAAACAAAATTGCAGAGAGGTGAAAAAATGTCTGTCCAATTGAATGATTAATATTATGAAATGTGGGGACTTAAAGGGAAACAGAATGATAAAAATATTAAATTATATAAAGTCAACAAGTATATTTTACTAAACATATTTACTAGCTATGTGTTCAAGATTCAAACTCACTTTAATACTGCGCAAGCGGTATTAAAAAACAATTAAAAAATAAAATTTAAAACATGAAAAAAAATTTCAAATAATCCTTCCTTCAGAAAAATTGAACTTTTATTATCGGTTTCATTATCAGTCGCTTTTATCAATAACTTGCATATCAGCGATAAGGTTAGGATTGCAGTTTTTGGTTTTTTACACAAATCATCAGCTACAGTTACTTGTTTCACTTTTAAGTGATAAACTTTCATCCCGTAAACTGATAGATCGAATGGTCAAGATTTGCTCGACTGAAAAGCCGAACATAACCTCACTGGCCTGCGCCACTTGATAGAAGATTTATACACCCATAAATAACACTTGCGTTAAACGTCTGTAGTGTAATTAAGCGTAACCCACGTTCCACTGAGTAATTCATTGACCAAATGTGAATATTAATATTGAACGTTTGTATCTTGTTCACGGTAGTGTGAGCTTTGGACAAGATTGCAATTATAGTTGTTCCAGGGTGCGAGGACAGCCGTCCCCTGTCACACATAGTTACTAACCACACGCATGCCTATTCAATTCCATTGCCACCTCCCCACTTTTGTATCCTTTCATTATATTCTTGTTTCGATTCTGAATGGTTTTCTCCCCACCACTCCCCCTCCCCTCCTCCGTCCCTCCTCTCTCCCCACTCTCTCTCTTTCTCTCACCCTTTCTATCTTTCTATTTTTCTCTTTTACAAGCGTGTGTTTTGGCATAGCTTGATGGACATCAGGTACGTTGCACAAATAGACAGCAATTTCCATATATGTATCGTGTTCTAAATTAATGCTATGTGTTCTGCCAATATCTCAAGTCGCCTGCACAAACATAATTAGGGTTTAGGTTAAATAGAATTAAGAAAGGTCAGTTTTATAATATATTATAAAATTAATGGAAATAAATCGTCAATTTTTCTATTAGAAATTTGTATTATAATTTGAGTTTCGTTAAAATAGTCAAAAGTCATGTAAGGTACTATGAGTCAAAGAATTTGTAGGTAACGAACGAGTATATAGGCATATTTCATAAACCAGAATATTATAGATATAAAAATGGAATTTCAGGTTTTTTTGCCGTTTGGTATACTCAATGTGCAAAGGGCATTCTCATAATATCGGTAATCGTTTTCACAGTAATGGCAAAATGACGCGATTGTGAAAAGGAAAGAGGGACTTTTGTGTACTTTTCAATGTTTTAATGTGCACGCAGCACGCACTGCACGATATTCTCATGCGTGATGCAGTTACTAGGCACATCTTACAATTAAACCGGAAACGGATGGATATTGTGTTGGGTGACGTTAACCGTCCAATAGCACGCAACGGATTTTCTTCTATTCCCAATACCTTGCATCATATTGCAAGGATTGCAGCTTTTGTGAAAAGTAAAGAATCCCATTCCTAAATATAGCTTTTGTACATACGATTACAATTATATTTAGAGTTTTAAACTGCTATATGTATGTAAATATATCGATGGGCAGTTTCGAGGACATGGGACACTCACACTGGCAAGCGAATGTATTTTTTTCTAAAAAAATTAAACCTTGAAACATGTGGAATTGAAATTCTAACCTAACTTAACGAACTACGTCTTAGCCCATCACAACTCCGAGTGTCCAGCATCAACATTTTTTTGGAAAATTCGGTGTGAGTGCCGCTAAACGGCCCTGGAAGTATACGTTACATATAGGATTTTTCCAGGACCACCCTGGAAATGCCAAATGTTCTGGAGACTTCCAATACACAAGAAAAAAAGTCCTGGAAACTGCTTTCTGACATGTTTATCCTATGATGTTAAAAAAGTCTTGTTATTTCTTTCTTCAAATTTTAAAATATTTTTCGTTATGTATTTTAATCGATTACCTTGTGTCTATAAAACGTATATTCTTAACTTAAAATGAGATGATGTAATACAAGTTGTATAGTACATTCATGAGCAAAATATATTTTAGAGGGGCCATTTTCATATGAATTTCAATGTAAATGAGTCGCTTAGACGTTATACTTCATTTATGGCTTGAGTATGTATGATCTATGCGTTAAAATCATTAACCTTTAGAATACGGATGGATTTTTTATTGATTATTCCAGTTTTAGATTTGGAACTTTAATATATACGTTAAAATGGTACTTAGAAAAAATATGAGACCGATAACAAGCCGAATAATCGGATTTCCGTCATCTAGAGGATTATTAGATTCATACTACTTCTTCGTTTCAATTCTGGTCTAGAATCCATAATTGAGTGACTCGTGAAAAATATGTAAGCAACCTTATTTTTACATAACTATTTTTCCCTATCGGCAGTTTAAGTTTCGTTACTACAAGCAGTAGCAGCTGCAGCGAATTTTAGCTGTTTTGTAGACGTGCAGTAAAATTGCATTGACGAGATTTTAAGTGCTTTCAGAAAAAGAAATCGTTGATCTACGTCAGTTGGAAAAGTAAGAAATATTTATAAAAATATTAAAAACGCAACTCACACCCTTCCAAGACCGCATAATGATTCCAGTGCATATAACAAAATGTTATCTTAATTTTATATTAATTCACATTCTTTATTATTTAATTCAGTGAAATATGCAAAAACATATTTATCAAGTAACTCAACGATTTATCGAAAAAGCCTTCACAATATTTTTCCGCGAATTTAGCAATACACAATTTTCACGAGTATAAATGAAACTAGGAGTGAGAAGCTGAAGTCATAAACAAAATTACGATTACCCCATTGTATAAAAAAAAATAAAAATAGGATAAAATAAATAATAAAAAAACTTACTTTATAGATAGTTGGTCGTCAAGAAAACTGGCTGATTTTCAATTAAATTTGAGATGGCCGTGTCCTTGTCTTATTTTTAACGAAGTATAGGGTAGAGTAAAAAAAGAATCTGGTGCGAAAGTATAAATGATGGCAACAGGTGCCAATGGAGGGCACGTCCAACGCGAATGGCACCTGTAATCAAACTGGATGAAAATCGATCCGCTGAAAATAGTAGGATGCATGCAAGTGGCAATCGCAGGCCATAGGGGGTAACGCGCATCAAATTATGCTGTACGGGTGTAAGAGTACAGTACGTGCTCCGTTGGGCCCCACCATCCAGCTCCCTCCGTAGCGCCATGAGTTCTGGCCTTGCGCGTACCGGAAGTACCACTATTGTTCTCGGTTTCCGCGGGGCATCCGGGAAAACGCATAACTTCGACGAGTCGCCCGATGGCGACTGACCGTCATGGCGGAACCATGGATTAGAGAATTCAAACGGACGTGGGGTCAGTTAATATTTTATTTTGTCATGTGAAAAAATTGACTATACGTATAGAAGTTTCAAACTATAAATCTTGATTTTGCCAACAACGTCACTTTCAAAATATATTTTTTAACAATCTTCAAGTCGATTAATTATTTGATAAACTTCTTATCAATAAATATATCAATTTTACAAATTCAAGAATACCTATGAAGTTTGTAATGCTTTTACTCGATTTTTTGTACTACAGAAATTGCTGAAATCAAGGCAGTCACGAAGAGTTTTCAATTTGGATGAATTTTGTGTTTACCACGACACTCGCGGAATTGATACAATTTTCCGACAGATTCTATTCTATCTCGTTCTCAGCAGAATTGGTCACCCGTATCTGTGGGTTAATGAACTACTGGAATCTATTGAATTCGGCATTCTATTGGAACTCCGATGATTGCCCTCATGAACTGTTAGGAAAATGATGCCGTTTATACTGTAAAAAATTTGCTGTTAAAAATAACACTAATTCAATACCACCTCGCATTCTGTATAAGTTCACACAGTTGTCAGCGTTGATCTGCGTGGTTAAAGATATGGTGTTGAAAAAGTGTCAAATATTATAAAACCATTGATACGTCCAATCGATGTGTAGTATGCAATTAACACGTGCAAATGTTCAACCATATCACATCGGTTGATGTACGAACAGTATATTTTTTTCTAAAAATGTTGTCAATATAGATTAAAATGCATAAATAATACAATCGACATAATTGTATGTTAAAAAAAATGGGCGCGTGTGTATTCATGGCTGTTGAGTACCCATCTATTTGTAGGGCTGGGAGCGGGATGCTTATAGTGAGGAGTGTGACACTTCACCCACTGAGCCACCAGCTCAATTTGTAAATGTTATTTTAGTTACGAACTAGCCTCAACAATATTCGTATATATGAAAACAATAGGCGATGCTGAATTTCTCAAAATAAATAGTCCAATGAATATCCAAATATGTATATTAATTCCCAGTGAAGTTCTAAACTTTTAATACAATATTTTCCTTTAATAGTGATAAGAGCAGAACTGCTATTATAAAATGAATATTGGAAGTAGTTATGTAATTTTTCATCCCCGAGCTGCATGGATTAAACTAGTTGGGCAACAGCCGTTGAAAATGCTCTTAATTAATCCATATAGCTGTACTATTTAACGGCGTAGTGATTTTAGTATTAGAATGGTGGAATATGGATTAGAATAAAATTTTTTTTAAATTATCATCTGGGTCCTTCCCTTACTGGCAATCGCCGCAGCTAGAGGGTGGGACCGACTGGAGAATCGCCTTTGAGATTGACGTCGCCAAACCTTATAAGAGAGTACCAGCGAGGTAGGGACAGGAGTAGTCAAGCAGATTTCGAATAGCAAGGATTGCGCTTGATGGTATGCTTCGCATCTGCATCTCGCGTTTCGGGGCGGGGGACTTGTAACGTGGCGTCACAGAGCTGGAGGGAGACCACCTGGGAATGACCGAATAATAAATACATAGAACTTTTCAGGTCGGACAATGAGTTCGGTGGTAAGTGCCCGACTTGGCAGTCCGAATAAACCGTAATTTTGTACCGATTTTAATGTACCATAGTTCTCTCTATTTATCGAAAGTTATTCTACGAATTCACTATGTAAAATGGTTGTAGTATCGATCGTTTAAAAATAACAGCAGGTTGTTTATGAAGAATTTTATTCGCCGGTTAAACAATAGTTTTTCATTTTTAAACGGTTAGCACTACAGAAAATTAATTTGGTGAATTCGTAGACAAACTTTAAAGAAATAAAATGCGTGCATTAAAACCGGTACAAAATTAAGATTTGGTTTTTGAAAAAACTCGACGAAAATGTACTTCTATGGAAATTAGCATTGATCACTCAATGCTTTAGCAAGTACATTGCTAATAATGTTTCTCTAGGTTAAGGACATGTGCTGTAATACAAATCGCGCTCTACTACTATCAATTAATACATTTAACATTGTAAAATTCATTGTAAAAATATAGCCCTCATTTGACTAGTGTGCAGCGTAGTATAGCTACCTTAATAAGTATAAGGTGGTACACAATGAAATCGCAGCTAAACCAAAAGGTACATAAGCAAAGTATAAACCAAGTTCAGTGTTTGACTGCTGTTAAACGGTGTAGATTTACATTTTATATAATTGGTATTCCAATTTAATGAGTAACTCCAACAGAACTCTTCACTACATGCATTGTATTACTTTTACACAGTGATCAGCGTTATAAATGACAGTAAATTTTCTAACTACATAAACCATGTAAACGTGAGGCACCGATTTTTCACAGTGTAATATGCTTCTGTGAAACTATTTAGGAATTCGTATGAATCGTGATGTAATAATGGACGTTCGGTCCATATACATATAATATAAATATGATGAATTGTGGAGAGAAAATTCACACGTCACTGTAGTTTCTCATATTGGGGGATAATTAATATGGCGTAATTAGCATAAGAAGCGATTTAACATAAATGAGTGCAATTAACAAATGCTAATGATAAAAACTTAAAATTACTTTGCGACTGGAACCACACACCAATATAGGGAGCAGGGTTGAAACGTTACATTGAAACTGTAAATAAAAAATTTACTGCCAAGATTTGCAACAAAGATTACTCTTACGAGAGTATCTGTGGTATGATAAACGTTGATACAGTCCGTTAGAATAATGCTCTTTACACTTGGATACGGCAAGCTGTACTCCACTGTCAGTTCTAACATTTAATCGCTGTTAAGAAATCAGTTTTATTTATAGATGACTGCGAGTGTAACTGTCAGATATTTCCATAATGCTTAAGAGTTAATAAACATTGATGTGCAGATTTTGAAAACGCAAACGAGCAATTGTTATTGATTGACGTAGTGCTTCCTGTCAGTCGGCAGTATAATGAAATCAAATTCCCAGAAAGTGAATCTATCTATCACATAAATGTCCTCGACTTGAAATGGCAATGAAAAAATGTTAAATAGTCTGTCGACAGAAGAAAACAAAAGGATCCCTTGTTAATGTGTTTCGGTTATCGAACCATGCTAAACAAGCCTCGTTACAATAGGAGCAATATACATAAACCCTATTCAGCAATTCTGCATGAATTCTTCCACAGAATTTCGAGGACCATCGTGAACGCGATAGGTGAATGTTAAATGATAGTAACAAATTTATGAAAACTTCAAAGAATATTTTATAAGCACTGTGACGTTGCAATTCTGTAATCACACAAATTATTTTAGAGTTTGTATATTTGTTTTTTTTTTTGTTATGAAGGAAGCATTATCGTCCCTTGATTACTGCATGTAGACCGTTAACACGCTAGGTTCACGAGTTGACATTTAAACCTAATCTGACTCTATAATTCTCAATTACTGGGAAAATTATTTATAGAACTTTCTCAGATTTTCTATGGATAAGAAAACTTTGGAGATGAAACTTTGACAAGGAAATCATAAAAAAAAATTATCCTTCTTTTTCTCTGCGGTTTTGCTTTCTCTTACACAAATAGACTGTCTTTTTTTTTAAATAAAACTGAATAAAAAATGAGGTATCTATAGTTAACCTACCCGGTGCAATATGAATGTTTTGCCCGAGGTCCCATTTTGTCTCACTTCTCCCCTACGTTATCCAGGATTTACAAAAAACCCTAATTCTACTATATTCAACCCTTATACGACTACGGATGCATATACATATGTATGTATCTAGGAATATTACATATGTATACTGTAACGCCTTTCCTGACCTACGTTCAATCTAGGACCCCAACGTGGCATTCCGCGGATCCCTTGGGCGCCAGGTGCATCCTTGCACCAGCCCGACTCGTCGGGCTTTTAATTTCTAATCCGCGGCACGTCAACTCCGGGAGTCCTCTCGACCGGTTCTTCCCCCTAGCTCTTACTTGAACGTGGTAGAGGGGAACGTGAGGGCCGCGAGTATCTACAAGAATCAGCCGGCCTTTCCGAAATAATTATCACGGTGGGATTTAATTTTCACAATGGCCATTTATTTTTTCCTAGGTAAACGAGTACAGTCGGGTGTTATTATAGTCTAAGAGCCAGCGACAAAAATATTAGGTCATTAAGTATGAAACGTCCGATTTGAGACCGAAAGTTTGGTTTATTATATCTCGGGCAAGAAATAATATAATTAATCAAAATATGAACCTAAACTTTCAATACAACGTTGCCATTTTAACCATAGCTTATTAATACCCCTAGCGAAAAAATCTGGAGAGCAGCTGGTGATGAAATCCCGAAAGGCATTTTCCACCGCATGTTGGGAATTAAATATTTTTCCTTGCAAAAAATTGTCCAAAGCTTGAAAAAAATGGTAATCGGTTGGCGCGAG
>JARQTB010000564.1:192294-202870 GCA_030142455.1 Cephus pulcher
CAGGCGCCGCCCAAATCTCCTCTCTTACCTCACCGCACGGCGTCCACCGTTGACACCATTTCTGTGGCCCAGTGTACTTCACGATAGAGAGAGGTGTTGTCGTGTACAATGTCCAGACTACTACTAACTTTTTCTTAGGGAAGGTTCGTCTTTTTATATTACTAGAAGTGATGTAAGGTAGGGGTCGAAAAGCGGGAAAACCTAGTTTGAGAGTAACGGGACTCCAAAATGGAAATTGGCAAAAGTATGGGTTTTTAATGGTTTTGGGAATAGAGAGTATGACGTAGAAGGTATTAGAAAAATATGAATAGAATGTTTTATTAGGGTTGGGAATTAACGGTAATGAAGCGGTATGTAGGGAAAAACGGGGTGCGGAGTTTTACGAAGGGTGAGGATTATCGGCGGTTTAGAAAACCATAAATCTACGACAAACGGTACACGGAACGTGACAGTTCTCGAAAATTCGACGTAGCACCTTCGAATTTCTGTCGGGCTCATTTGCCCAATGAAATTCTTGGCACATCAACTCCTTGAGGAGAGATGTTACAGGGTGGTAAAGTAAATTTTTTTTTTTTTAAGTCTCGCTTCATTATATAGTCTTGTTCGTTAATTTTAGATGCCGCCATTTTGCGATGTTTGTAACTAGTACTGAAGTGCTGTACCATCTCTATCCACTATTTATAAAAAGGATAAACTACTACCCATACCACGCAGTGGTACAAAATGTTGACCATCCCTTCCACAGACCTACAAGTCTTTTCCTTATTATTGTCCAATGGGTGATGCAATAGGTTCTAGGTTTTTTGAGGGTTGTACAGTATTAGATAACTGTCTTGGGAAACAATCGTGCGCGCCCAGTTTAAGAAGGAAAACTTTACAGACTGTGAACACTTTATTTACTTTTTATTATTCCTTAAAAAGTGTACATAGTCGTAGGACATTACCGTAGTCTAAAATTAGATAAATTTACAGCATGTATCTTTGGATTTTTATTAGAGTCAGGTTCAGGTCAATAAATGAGCCAGGCTTCTACGTGGACGTGGGAAGTATGTGTAGCCCAATTTTTTTTTGTTTTTTTTTTTTTATTTTAAATTATTCTAATATCTGTAATGTATGATATTCTCTGAAGCAATCATCTACGCATAACGCTACGTCACTTCTAGAGCAAAAATATCTGGTCGTCACTCTTTTATGCCGCAATGAACACAATGAACATCGTCTCCTATACTGCGTTCCTTCCACAACAGAGATTTTCATGACTTTTAGGTAAATTGGTCCACTTAACTTCAGTTTTTTAAATCATCAATTCTTTATTTGACTAACTTATCCAAATTTTATTTAATTGGCATCGCATGGTTTTTTTTTTGTAATTTTCTTTTTGAATTGGAGATAAGAGGTTGCAGTGAATTTACGGATGCGCATGCGCTGTTTCAGGAGGCTTTTTCGATACTAGCGCTTGCGGGCAAAACCGCCCACGTTACAATTACGAGCTACAACGTGGTGAGGATAGGGAAGTGCCCAGATCTGTATACAAGACTGTAGTCGCGACGCTGGCTTCGCCGGCGCGCGGACTGGCTGTCGCGCGCCGGGCAAGATGGCGGCCTCCAAGCCTGTCAAAATCCTCCCGGGCACGTCTGCGTGGCTGGAGGGGAGAGGGCTCCACCCCTGTCACACGGGCCTCTGTACTAACCGTGTGACGGGACTGCACCGGGGCTGCATACACGTGGTGATGGTGGCGGGCTGGACGGGCATCGTTCCCACGTGGCTCAATCAGCTGATCTCTGCCCATGCCTTCCCTGCCTTCCGTTGTCTCGGCAACGTAGCCACTCTCGCGATCCTTCCCTTGACAATAGATCTTCGCAGAAGGTCTGCGCTGATGTCCTCGTTGATGGTCCTCGATGACGGTCCTCAAGCTAGTGCCCTACGGGGGACGGGGATATGGAGGAAAGGGTGAAGGGGAGGGATCTTAAAACTAACTATAAGAGACCTAAAACATTAGATAAACGCATTTAACAATATTAAACTGCGAGACCCGTTCGGTTATCTGAAGTGGGTAAAGTGGGTGGAGCGTTGTGCGGGATCTGACCGAACGGGATATACACACGCTTTCTATGCGCTCAATGAAATATTGGCCTATGAGACAAGACAGGTGAGGTTGAACCTGAAGTTGGTCTTCAAATGATCTTGAAGGTCACGGTCAAGGTCCAAGCCAAGATCACCGTTGATTAGCAAGAGAACAATCCTAAAACTTTTGTATGAAACATTTGCTTGTCAAATGCATCCCAGGCTGCAAAAAAAGAGTGGAAAAATAGGGGTTGTTTGGCTCCTAGGAGATTATTTTATTATTTTTTAGGGGGTGGACATACTTATATACCCCTTAGATATATTATGTGTGTGTACTGAATGGTTTTATACATATTAACCTTAAGTTTGGAAAAATTTTATCCAATCAAGATTACAGAAATGGATGCTCAAACAACGGATTAACATGTATCATCAATGGTTCTTGAAAAATAGACTCTGTTTTGGATGCTTAACGTGAATGGAACGTTGCCTTTATCTCTACATAAATACTGTTACCTCCATCACAATTGTAAATACATATTTAATTTATTCTAGTACTTAAAAGTATACTCGGATAGTTATGTATTTATAGTATTTATTAATAAAATAATTTGTACAACATGGAAAAACATCTTCTCCAAACTCTTATGTTGCGTGATATTGGATTGCTCCCTAAGCACCTTGAATTCTGCTTTTTTCTATGCAAGAAGAGATACCGGTGTCCAGACGTAATGTGTACAATCACCTAAACAGCAGAAGGAAGAGTAAATACTAAATAATAGCTGGCTTACGTTGGTAGAGCATTCCAATCAAGGATCTTTAAGGATTGGTAGAAATTCTTTGATGAAATGCTAAAATCCAAGATAAAGAGTATTGAATACAGTAGTTCTTTGCAACACTGACAAACAATTAAATGACCTTTTACGTTGGATAGCACGCATAGATCAGCTCACAGCAGCTACTGTGGATGCTTCCGAATTAGATTCCCAGCTAACTGATCTATTTGTTCGTAAGTAATTTGTGATGTGTAGCCGTCATAGTCTTCTGTAAGAAAAGTGGATAATAAACTTTCTTAGGGATTTTAATGAGTCAAATCAATCATCAATGAGTATATACTTCTTAGTTAGTGTTAATGTTAATTATATGCATTAAATAAAGTAATTAGCCAATCATTACACCAAGAGAGCATAGAAAAGACCTGTGATTGGCTTACGAAAACGACATAGCAAACGTTCACTGTCAACATTCTATTGTAGAACGACACTAAGGCGCCCTTTCTGTTTTTTTCTTACGTCTCTCTGCGCTAATCAGAAATTTGATTTTAGCTTGTTCTAGTTTTTCGGCGAGTAATAAAGAGTTTTCTTCCTCCTCTGGGGGCGATGTTATTTCGGAAGTAGAAAATATGGATGTATCGTAACCCATCAATTCGGCGGGAGTAAAACCGATCGAACTATGACACGTATTGTTCAAGGTAAATTCAAGCTTCCCCACGTACTTAACCCATAGCGAGTGTTTCTTATGACAGTACGCTCGGAATATGCGACCTAATTCTCGCATTACGCGTTCGGAAGGATTAGACTGTGGATGATATACAGCAGTCAAATGGGGCTCGATGCCTTGTTGTTCGAGATAGTCCAGCCATACGTGAGAAGTGAATGCCCCTCCGTGATCGGACAGCAATGCTCGCGGTTTTCCCACTTCGGGTAACTACCTACGACTGAATTGATCATTTATCGCCATTACGTCATTTATCTTTGTGTTACCGTTTTTTGGCTATAGTAGGTGTCAGGATTCCCCTTTAATGCAATCCGCCAATCTCAGATAGAATTAACACTAATTCTCATGATTCTTGGTGTTGGTGAGTCAGTCCTCTTGTCCTTAATTGCCACAAACTCCTTTAATATGAAAATCCTGAATGGAAAAAGCCTGACGTATTTAGTGAATACATCTACTAGAACCGGAATGTGCTTGACGTCGCTCTTTCCTTTTGGTGGAGGACCAAAGAAGTCAGCGGCGACTAATTCTAAAGGTGTCGTGGCTAAAACGTTTCTCATTTTGTTATGCACGTCATGAGTGTAAACCTTGGTCTTCTGACATAAATCACAGTAAGTTAAAATCTCTTTTATTTTATTTTTCATGTTTTTTAAATAGAAGCTTTCTTGGAGAAAAGCCTTAAGAGATTTTCGGTGCCAAAGTGCATGATCTTAGTGTGAAGAATTTTTATTAATTCTTGCTCGAAAGACGGACATCCCGGCATGATTCTTAATCTCGGAGGCCAAAATCAAGCACTTTTTCAGGTTTTTTTTTTACAAAGAAACTACACAATGGATCGTTTTGAAATTTTTACTGTTTATTGTGCATGTCTTAAGGTTTATAAAAAAAATGTTCATACATTTTTATTAATTAAATCAAAAGTTATGAACAAATGAATTTGAGTGCCTTTGAAAATTTTTTCTCTACGGCGTGCAGAATAGCGTCTCAGAGAATCATCTGAAGCATAAAAGTAAAAATTTTTTGTACAATTTATGAGTATAGCTTCTATATGAACTAAAAAAAAATCATTAATTTATTAAAATAAAAAAAGTGGCTGTTTAAACAAAAAAGTTGATTTTTTAAAAATAATTTTCGTTTTTGTTAGGTTAATAACTTTTTTTAGCGGAAATTTTTATCAAACTCTTTAGCTCAAATAGAAGGCAATTTAATAAGCTTTAATTTAAAAAAAAAAAAAGCAAGTGGATCCGTTCAGTAGTTTTTTCTTTAAATGTGTACGCTGTTTTGAAAAACATCGTTTCGAGAAAAACGCGATTAAAGTTTTCGTACAAGAAAAATAATTGATAAAAACTAATTATCGTTTATTTACTTAAACTTTTTGATCAATCTCCTATCCCTGCTCCATAAAAAAGTTCCTCTTCTTTGTTACGTCCGAACTAGAATAAAGGCTTAGATTGGTGCCTTTACCGAACCGTAATATACTACCAAATTGCCCTATTTTGAGTTAATGCTTGCGCACTTCACTCGGGATTGGGCTATGCCTCTAATTACCGTGGGAAGAATGAATGGAACTGGATATATGATAGAAATGATTCAAAAGATACTAAAAGAAATGAAACGTCGCCAACTAAATAATTGAAACTTAGGAAGTTCTAACATCTACAATGGTTCAACTGAATTTAAGAGTTCGTTCACCAAATATAATAACTTTATTGCGCTTACCTTGATTCCGATGATTATGATGATGAAGATGACAGCGGTGCAAAAGAGGTTGGATTTATAAAAGCGAATATATGAAAGCGAATTCAGATCAACAAAATGAACACAATTGATTATAAAATAATGCACTAAGAAGCAAAACTCAGTAACATAAATACTTTGCGTACAAGCGGAAAATAATTACAGCTGAACTATGTTAGCCAACGGATTAAAACGGAACTGAACTACTAAGTTGCTGACGGATCTGCAGAGAATGAGTAAAAATGTCCTAGTCGACGGATCGGCGGAGAATGAGAGTTAGTCTTGGAGAAATTTAGGGATGTTAGTTAACGGAGGTGGATTGTTGGAGTAGGGTTGGGGATTATTTCTATTGGTTCAGCTAGAGAAATTTTGAAGAACAAGAGTATGGAGTGGTTAAGGAAAGTAGCTCATTGGTGTTGGGAGTTTCGGCGGGGGAACTTTGCATAGGGGTGAAGGAATTGCTGGGTCAGGATTGGACGAGGATGATTTTGTAGATGAATAAGGAGTTTTTAGTGGGGTTTTCGAGGAAAAGTCATAAAGTCAGGAATGTCCGCTACTTGTGAACATGTGTCACCTATCGCCTAAGTATATTTTTTATAAACATTTCCTTTTGAAAGGTTCATCTCACTGACCCTAGCCCTGGAACCCATATGCGAAATAGCCGCTTCCAAGGGTTGCTATGTGATAGAAGCCAGACGCTACTGCTTGGTCTTCTGATGTTTAGTTATCGACCGTGGATGTGGCATCTGATTTTCAGCGAAGTCGTCAGAACTTCTCATGAACTCTCAAAACGCTGTTGGTCATTCACTGGCGACTGGTCAATTACTGGTGCATTGACCCTACTTTTGTCCAAAGATATTGTGATATGTAAATTGTGTAGAATCATGGTGTCCAGTATTAAGGTCCGTACGAAATTTAAGGATATTTAAGGATATTTCAAGAACATTTTGAGAAAATTTCAAAGACGTCTCCAGGTTGTTTTTGATCGGTAATAAAAACTGAAAAAACTCAGAGTCGAGAGCAGGCAAGGGCATAATTTATTCAGGAAAAAAACAATACTTACAATTAGTGGTTTTCCACTCGTTATTTATTTTCAGTTTAAGGATGTATGATAGGTACAGTCCCGCCAAACGTGAGTTTCAGAGAAAATTTCGAACACTTCTCGATGGGATATATGTATGTAAAACGTGCTGGAAAGATTGATTTTGTATAATAATAATTCCTAAATATTATTAACAAATTGATGAATAAAAAAAACTGTTGAATGAACCAACTGACAACCCAACTTTTTTTTTTCGAACGAAAATTATTTTCCAATTTTATGAGCTTAAAAGTTTCTGCATCTGCGATAAAAACCTTTGGTTTGGCAATTAGTAGCGCTTTGAAAATCGGGTGAGGACAAAAATCTATATGGATTTTTTTTTATTCTTTTTTTTAGTTCTCTATAAACGGACTTTTTGAAAATTTTTTTTAGAATTTATTAAGAGTCTGGTTTTACAAATTTCATACATTTGATTTTTAAAAATAATTTTTTTTGCTAATTTGATACTTTGGTACCTTCTGTATTGGTTAGAAAAAAAATGTCTAAGAACTTTTTTGTTCCTTTTTTAATTCTCTACAAACGGAATTTTAAAAAAAAATTTTTGAAATTAATTTAGAGCTTGTTTTTGACCTTGGAAATTTCTGCATCTGCAAGAAACCTGTAGCAATTAGTAGCGTCCTAAAAATCGGTTGAGGACAACAAATTGAGGATTTTAGTATGTCGTACCAACGATGGCGTCACTGACGCGTTTGATGAATTGAGCTGCGCACGTGCCATGCTTCTCTCGTCAGTCCACCTGTAACCGTGCCACTGAAATTAACAATACTAACAATAAACGAAGCATTTTAATATTCTCACCGCCTCTACTTTACTTCCACAACCTACAGGTTATGGGCCCAGGACGCGGACTAAAGTTTGAGTTCGGAGAGCATTGGGAAAAGTGCGAAAATCGTGAACAGTGACGTCAGCGTCACACGCTTTTTTTTGTGTTCTCGAACATTTCGACAAAAGAAAAATGGCTTCGTCAAACGTAGCGCGAATAGAACTCTTGAATAAGGACAATTTTGATGCGTGGATAATACAAATGGAGGCGATATTAACGAAAAATGATGCCTGGGGTTACGTGTCAGGTGAAAAAATAAAGCCCGAGATTGTCGCGGAAGACGCTGCGTCAGCGGACGCGGCAAGAACATGGGTCATCGAAAACAAAAAGACGAAGTCGGATATTGTGCTGGCCATAAAATCATCGGAATTGAAGCAAATTAAAGGTTGCGGCAATATGAATGCAAAGTTTACGGGTACCATCCAGAATTTCAGCGGAAACCGTAAATATGGCGAGTGAATCGGCATTTACGCAAATCGAAAGCAAAGGGGATGTATCCATAGTCTCGGAGATATATGGTCATGAAAGGAACGTGAACGTAAAAGACGTCTTTCGAGTTCCAAAGTTGCTCACAAATTTGCTTTCGGTTGGAAAAATCATCGATCAAACAAGGAAAAAGACGAAATCGTTGATAACAAATGGAATACGATTCTTACCGCCGATCGAAGGGACGGGCTGTACTACTTACCAGGATTAAATGACGAATACAACGCCAACACCGAAGTAGTCAAAGAAAGAACAACGAGAACTCCGATGGAAACGTGGCACATAAAGATAGGTAACTTGAACGCTAGGGATCTCATTCAATGCGAGCGCAGCGCCTCCGTGCTAGGCATGAATCTCGAAAAATTACCAGAGGACTTCGTTTGCGAAATTTGCCTCCGTAGCAAGATGACGAAAATGCCTTTTCCCAGGAAATCGAAAAGGATTTCGGGACTGCTGGAAATAATATTATACACAACAATGTGATAGGTCTGATGAGCGTGGAATCGAAAGAGAAGGCGAGATGGGTAGTCACGTTCATAGACGATTATAGTAGATGGTGTGAAATACGTCTATTAAAAAGGAAGAGTGAAATTTTCGACGCTTGTAAAGACTTCAAAGCTCTCGTCGAAAACCAACATGGATGAAAACTAAAGTTCCTACAGTCGGACAACGGAACTGAGTACTGGAACGAGCTCTTTAACACATTTCTGAAGAAAAACGGTATCAGCCGAAGAACAACGATCACACATACACCCGAACAAAATGGAATTGCGAAGAGACGAAATCGAACCCTGATGAACATGACAAGGTGTCTCTTGGCTCAGTCTTCGTTGCCACCGTCATTCTGGGGTGAAGCACCGAATACAGCGAATTATATTCGAAATCGCTGCCCATCGAGAAGTCTCGGAGGGAAGACGGTATATGAGAAATGCATGGGAAAGTTCCTGCAAGTCAGTCACTTCAAGGAGTTCGGATCGAAAGTTTTCACGTTGAATCGAGAACCGAACAAGGGAAAATTCGACCCACGTTTGAGAGAGGGATTGTTCGTCGGATACTTCAACGACCGTAAAGGGTACCGGATATGGTTGACGGATGAGAAGTGGATTGACATCGCACGGGATGTAAAATTCGTTGGACTGCCGAGTGCATCTGCAGAAATTGAGAAGTTTGACGACATTTCAATGGAAGAACAGGATCCGACACACACAGAAGTGGTTTTACTTTCCGGAAGCGATAAAAACGTAGGCCCTCCAAACGAAGCACACGACCGGAATGACTAAAACGACGACGGTCAAAACGAAATTGAAGAGGCTATTGACCAAGTACTCCCTAATCCGGAATCACCACGAAGAGGTCGAGAAAGACCTAAAATAGTAAGGACGGATCAGAGGTGGAGACCCCGGAAGGAATTTCACGTAGCTGACTGTATGGGTGTGGTCGAGGAATTCTCATGTCTCGCTGAGATATCGTTCGAGTCAGCTGTACATGGGCCTCACGCTGAGGAATGTTACCACGCAATGGAATCGGAAATAAGGTCAATCATCAAAAACGATACCTGGACCATCACGGATAGACCCAAAGATCACAAGATAATCGGTAGCCGCGTCGTACTCAGAAATAAATATAAACACGATGGGACACTGGATAGGAGAAAGGCTCGATTTGTAGCGAAGGGATTCTTCCAACAGCCAGGTGTCGATTTAATGAAACATTCGCACCTGTGGCGCGACTTAGTTCGATCAGAACTATTGCCGCTCTAACTGCGGAAAACAACATGCGCCTTAAACAATTCGACATTACCACAGCGTACCTGAATGGAGAACTCACAGAAAAGGTTTTCATGGAAATCCCAAAGTACACTGTTAATATTTTGGGGAGGATCGTATCCACGGAAACCGCTAAGACCAGTCTCGGAAAGAAAGCGGCACGAATGCTCAACGAAATTGAAAATGGCAACAAAGTTTGCTCGCTCAGTGAACTTCTCTACGGTCTTGAGCAGGCCGGACGCTGCTGGAACGAAAAAATTGACAGGGAAATCATCAAGTTTGGCGCAAAGAAATCAGAATCAGGCCCATGTGTATACGTCAAGGTAGAAGGAAGAAATTAACTTTTGATCGCAATATACGTCGATGGTATCATCGTTGCCTCACGAAGTGATTTCGAAATGACGGAACTCTGCCGGCACCTATCGAACCTGTTCAAAGTAAAGGACCTAGGAGCGGTAACGCATTGTGTCGGAATGGAATTCCTCCAACAAAAGAACGAGGTTCCAATTTGTCAGTCCGGGTATGTACGGGACGTCCTCAACCGTTATGGAATATCTGATTCGAAAGCTGTGGCGACGCCGATGGATCCCGGTACCAATTTAGAGAAGGTCGAGGAGGAATCGAATTCAAGCGAAAATGAGATCCCTTATCGTGAGTTCGTCGGATCCCTTATGTATCTGGCGGTGTGTACTCAATCCGACATCGCATTCGCGGTCAGTTATCTGAGTCAGTTTAACTGTTGCTACAATAAGATTTACTGGGCTGCAGCGAAACGAGTTCTACAGTACCTTCAGGGAACTCAAAGTTTGGAACTCAAATACCAAAAAATAGGGAGACCACTGGATGGAAGGCTTCGCTGATGCGGATTGGGCAAATTGCATGGTCGATAGAAGATCGTACATCGGATATACGTTAATACTCGGTGGATGCCTGATCTGGTGGGAGGCAAGGAAGCAGAGAACGGTGGCGCTGTAAGAAGCATCAAAAGAAGCATCTTAGCTAAAGCATTTTCTGAAAAACGTAGGTTTTGTTACGTATATCGACCTTCACTCCGAAACAGAATAATAACGTAGCCGACAGGAAGTATAATTGCAGACTCAGCAC
>JARQTB010000565.1:0-11529 GCA_030142455.1 Cephus pulcher
GAAAAATAATTTGAAGAATAAAATAATAAAAATGGCCACAATCGGTACAGTGGCCACTATCGGTACATCTACCCTACATACGACGGGCCTGATCATCGATCTACACTAACGAAAGTAACAGCAGAAAGCAGTTGGGTGTGCATAAGCATTCTAAGGTGGTAAGAATCCCAAAAATAAGTTCGCCCTCCACGTACTTCCTCCTCGGAAACAAGACGTGTCGGACGTAAGACATACATCAATATTTTGTGAACAGTTCTTGGCATATAATACCATGGATATTCGCTAACAAACAGTTTCGCAGTTTCCAACGCGTATTCTTCGAAGTTGTCCATGTTGATATGGTACCCACTGCAGATAACTTGTAGAATTACGTAAAAACGTTTTATAAGTTCTTCTTTTACGCCAGTTATCATTGATGTTAATTCGTAGTTTTCAAAAAAACGCCGTGCAGTATTTTCATGATTGGTGCTTCCATACCTAGGCTTTGGGCGATCCACTATCAACCCCAATTCTGACTTCAAAGATTTTTGAATCTGTGCTTTTCGATCGTTAACCAACTTTTTGTCGTCTTCGGATCGTGCGTGCCACTTCTTCACATCGAGTTTGTAAGATAGATGCAAAAGGCATTCAAAGAATCTTATCCATGCATGTAACGTAAACATTCCGAATTTCAAGTTCTCTTCATTCACCACTCTTGACCGGATTTGGTTGAGATCGTTAAATTCTTTTGAAGTACATCCACATAAATAGCATCTCTGTGAAGAACTTGTAGACGTAACAGTATTGCAGACTTTTCCATCTATCATAGTCAACATCATGTTGTAATTAATAGTCACGTTTTTGTCATAAATTCCAATTTTCAATGGTTTTAAGGATGATATTTGTTTCACCCTTCGTGGATTCTGTATTTTTGTGCAGGAATTGCATTTTTATAGGCCAGTAAATTCGAGGAGATGATGGCCTCGAATTTTTCCACAAAATCTTATTATCGGAGTCGATGGATTCACTCTCAAAATATGTGAGTTGTAACGGCACAAGGGATGTCAAGAATGCATTTGCGTCCGAATTACTGTCATCTTGAAATTTCTGTTTGTATAAGCTTTGCCCGGAACTTCCGTCACACCCGCATTTACAGATTAAGTTCGCATTTACAAAATTAGGCATATGCACTAATTCCAGAACTTTTCTCTAACTAAGAAGAATACGCTTGCATGTGTGATCCAGCAGGTCTTGCAATTTAATATCAGCACAATTTTCGGTAATAGATATACTAGATTGTGGTGGGTAACATAATGCTTTGGCCTCTCTAATTGCTTCATAACTTGGATATAAACGACAGTTATGATCTTTCATCGAGTCTCTTATAATATTATACTGATGTCTGGTGAGTTTGGCTTTGACGATAACCGAAAGAGCTTCATCTATTGATAGCGGAGTATGTTCTGTCCTTGATAATGTAGGTGCAGATGTGGGTGTTATAACGTCTTTGATGATTTTCGACGAATCTAAGTCTCCAGAAATGCATAGACTCATTTGCACTGCATAGCACAACTCCTCTGGGGTATGACTGTCAGGAAGTTCTTTCGTTTTTCGTCGTTTCGATCGCTCACTTGATGCAGCAAAATCCAGAACAGGACGACCACGTGTGCTGCCTTCATTCGGTTTTGAATCAGTAGAAAAGGCCTCATCCACCTCTAGTCACTCCTGACTCTTATCAAGAAAATTTGTCATTTTCCTTCCTGACTTTTGCCATTTTGTGCGCATTACGGAAAATAACCTTGACAAATTTCGCTTCGTATCCTCGTGAATTCTAATGGGAAAAGTACTTTCCTTGGATAACTCGTGTTCCAGATGGTCTACCTGCTCCTGGAAATCCGCAGCAAAGTGCTTCTGCATAATTAAAAAGATCTGCCTCTGTTTGAATGTGATGACGGGAGTTCTAGAACCTACAAAAAAAGAATAGTATTTAGGCCCGGTTCCACAACTCGAGATTAAATGCGAGATTTGCTAACCAAGCGTTAAATCTAACCGCTGCTTTAATGGACGGTTTATCGTACTTGCGTTCTGCAGTAGACTTTTAACCGGGGTTTTCGGAAACCTATAGTCCATTGAAGATAACTCTAACAGAGTGCTTACTTCTTTTCAAATGTCTTCTATGATTGGCTTTCCGGAATGGAGTAATGGAAGGGATACGTTATTACGCATATCTCCAACAAAAACAACAAAGGCAGCGGCTTTGGCGCTGTTCCTACCAAATACATTTGCGGCAATTTGCGGTTACACAAACGAAATGTCTTCAAAACGAGGTGCTAATTTCCCTACGGTGGAGAAAGAAAAATTAATACAATTGGTGACCTCGTATAAGGATATCATCGAAAATAAAACAACTGACAGTGTAAGTGGAAAACAAAAAGAAGAGTGCTGGAACACGATCTGCAATGATTTCAATTCGGACAACATTTCAAAGCACCGCTCGGTCAACTCTCTCAAGACTTGCTGGGACAATCTAAAAAAAAAGACAAGGAAGCACTATGCTGATTTACGCAGAGACCTTTTCGCTACAGGTGATTACTTCAGTTGACAAATGTAAAAAGTCTATTTGAAAAATTTTACCATCAATTTTAGGTAAAACTTATTTTTAGTGACTCATTTACGTTGACGGTTCAAGCCAATAAGTAGTCTTACAGCATGCAGTTTTAATTGTTGCAAATAATGAACTTCAATATTAATTGTGGGATGTTCTTGCAGGTGGAGGAAAAGCTCAGGTATCAGAAGATCCAATGTGTGACCGTATAAAAGGCATGATTGATTTGACGGTGACAGGATTAGAAAATCCTTTTGACAGCGAGGAAATGATAGGTGCCGGAACCTCATGTATACTCGAAGGAAGCCCTAATAAAGAAAATTCCGGAGATGAGGACGAATATACATTTGAGGTATATAAGTTTATGTTTATCGGCTTTCAAATTTTTGCAGCATAGTTTGCATGTAAACATTTTATGAATAATAATTCTCTATTTGTAGATACTAGATGTAGCCCTGGATACGGATTCGGTATCTAATGGAGACTGGGCGAAATGGAATCCTGCAATGTTGTCACCCACAAAGCCAACCGTTGCTAACAAATCAAGAAAAATAGTTCAAATGACGATAGAGAGGAAGGAAAAAGAAGAGCAAGAAAATTCTGTCGCTTCGCCAACAAATGTGACTGTGAAGCCGTTGAATTCCAAATATAAACGGAGATGTTTGTCTGAGTCACAGCGAAAAACGAGTGCCTTTTATCGGAATAAGCAATTGATTGAGTTGGCGGAGTCGAAAAAAGAGCTAGTCGATATACTAAAAAGAGAGGAGCGTTCAAAATCAAATTTGGAAATTGAAATTTTAAAAGTGCAATTGGAGAAAGAGCGCCGTGAGTTAGAAGTTGTAAACAAAAAATTACTACTATATGATGCAATTTTGAATAAAAAGTTGTCATATTTCGTCAACTTGCAATAATGCAATGTATTCTATCTTTGTTGTAATGTGAAGTGTTATATAACGAAATTGGACTTTTCATTTTTTATTTTATTTTCAGTTATCAGAGCACGTTTATACAACTAACTGATCGAAGCGTCGCGATTGAATTAATCATTTATAAAGTTATAAAACTTTGGCTGTTTCTGGCTATGTTGTCATTTTTATTATCAATATAAAATAATAGTAAAATGAAGTATGAGTATCTTAACACCAAAGAATCTTAATAGGTACACCAGCCAGCGACAATGCCTGATTATAATAATCTTTTTATTACAATTAAGAAATGTTAGTATAAGTTGAAAAAGTTGTATTTGTTGCGAAAGTTTTAGTACTCAAATATATTTTATACGGATATTTTTGCAAATGAACGCGTTTTTATTAACTCCAATAACAATATTTCGGGAAGGAAGAGGAAGGAAGTCTCCAGGAAACAGAATCATTTTTAGTGAACTTTTCAATTCTACATACTTTTATTATAAATATATGTCAGCGCATAACCAGGAACCACCAACACAGGGCCCGTTTTGATTTTTTTCTTTAGTTGTTTTGATTTTTTTAGTCTTTTAGATTTTGTTTTGTTGTGTTTAAGTAACGACCGGTGGTCAAGGTGTCCACTGATCCGAGAACGGGAGCGGGAAAGGTCGGCAGCTTACTAGGATCAAGACGAGAGGGGGCCAGTAAGTCTTGAGCCTACGAGTACAACCGGTCGTGACCCAAGCTTGAGTGAATGTGTAATTGAAGACGAATAAAGAAAAGGAACCAGTGCAAACGGACTTACTAATTATTACCTGACCCAAGTCCCTCACGAGGACAGCCGAGGACGATGAGTGGAGGAGCGCCTGTGGCGAATTACAATGGTCCGATGAACCTCACGACATCAGAAGTGGGATACGAACGGGGCCCATGCGAGGAACACGGACCAACCGAGGGGAACGAAACAGTACCCGAACAGCGTTGGAAGGAGCTTCTTGAAATACAAAAGAACAGTATGATGGAGCTGATAAGGACCCTGAGGTCTCTATTACCACCAGTGTTACCGGAGGTGACGTTGCCGGAATTTAATCCTGATGCCGAAGGAGCCGAAGCACGTGCGTTGTGTGACACAGCGGATCTGTGCATGAGAGAGCGACCACTGGAAGGCAGCGCACTCGTCATAGCTGCAAGCCGCGCATTAAAAGAGTCAGCAGCCGCGTGGTTTTCTCAGATAAGCTATCCTGGGATGACCTGGTCAGGGTTCAGAGAAACTTTTCTTGCCCGCTACAATACGGTGGAGACCCCGACTGCCACGCTTATTCGTATTAACGGTGCCGGCCCTAAGGAAGGGGAGTGCTTAGTGGCATACGCCAGTAGGCTTATGACTACCTTAACGAGCCGCTGGCAGTCGATGACCATCGAACAAATTGCAATGTCAACAGTGATGGCTCACTGCGTGCACATCAATCTTCGACTACAACGCCTGGCTTTCACCACCGACTTGACTACCCGTCAAAAATTTCAGCAAGAGCTCATGGCACACACTTATCGGAAAAGGAGCGCGGAAGATGCACCAAATAAGAGCTCGGAAGACGACCCAACTGACGCCAAACGACTTAGGACGAGCTACGAACCCAAATGCTTCTCGTGTGGAAAAATCGGACACAAGGCCACGGAATGTCGTGCAAAAAGGAGTCAGGGTCACCATTCAACAAGGACTTCAGTTAACCACGACACAAAGCCGAGTTCATCTAATAAGAGGACGGCTACCTGTTCCAAGTGTGGAGAGGTCGACCACATCTCCCCACAGTGTACCAATCCAGCCAAGAAGGACAGCTTGACCCAGGCGGAACGTCGTGTTAACGTATGTAGCATCAAGCCGGTAACCGCTCACCTAACACACCGTGGTGAGTCGTTTCCGTTTTCCTTTGACTCTGGAGCCGAATGCTCCCTGGTTGGAGAGTCGGTTGCCAAGAAGTTTGCGGGTAAACGCGCGCAGGAGCTCGTCACATTAGTAGGGATAGGCAAGACGAACGTGCACAGTACATTTCAAATTTTGTCAGTGGTAACCATTAACGAACATACGATTGAGCTGATTTTTCGAGTGGTGCCTGATGTTTATCTGAATAACGCGATTCTCATTGGTCGCGACTTGCTCGCGTTGGGGTTCAGCGTGGAAATATGTACCGAGAAAATAACTTTAAAACGAAAGCCCGCAACGAATACGCGTAAGTTCATTGTAAATGTTACGAGTTTAAAAGATATCGATACCGATATTAACGACACGGACAGGACAGAGCTTCTTACAGCCTTGAATCGATTTTCCGAGTCGTTTATCGAAGGAGTACCTGCGAGTAGGGTAACGACGGGCAAACTGGAGATTAGACTCCTAGACCCTAACCGAACGGTCCAGAGACGACCCTACCAACTTGGACTGGATGAACGTCGGGTTGTCCGCATCAAAATCGACGAACTGTTATCCGCGAGCATTATAAGGCCAAGTTCTTCGCCCTTTGCTAGCCCGGTTCTTTTAGTAAAAAAGAAGAATGGCTCCGATCGTTTATGCGTAGATTATCGTGAACTGAACAGCAACACGGTACCGGATCGATATCCGTTGCCGCTAATCGCTGACCAAGTTCAGAAATTAAGCGGTGCAAACTTTTTTACCACGCTTGACATGGCTTCGGGCTTTTATCAAATTCCTGTACATAAGGACTCTATCGAACGCACGGCCTTCATCACCACGGACGGGCAATATGAGTATCTCGCCATGCCGTTCGGTTTGAGAAACGCGCCCTCAGTTTTCCAGCGCGCGATTAACAAAGCTCTCGGCGAGCTGGCAAATAGTTTTGCAATATGTTACGTAGATGACATCATCGTCCCTTCACGCACGGTTCCCGAGGACATACAACGATTAAATACAGTCCTGCAGGCGCTTATCAGAGCCGGAATCTCCCTCAACCTGACGAAATGTTCCTTCCTAAAAACGGAAGTAGTATACCTCGGCTACTTAATAACGGCAGGAGAGGTGAAACCAAACCCGGGGAAAATCGAGGCCTTAACGCGACTACCTCCGCCCGAAACAGTCACCCAAGTAAGGCAATTTATCGGCCTTGCGAACTACTTTCGCAAGTTCATATCTCACTTCTCTCAAATCATCAGCCCACTCTATAGATTAACATCCGGCAAGGGCAAGATCGAATGGAAAACGCGCCATGAAGAGATTCGTCAGCAAATAATCACGCACTTGACCCTGATGATTTTTGACCCGAGCTTCCCTATAGAATTACACATGGATGCGAGCGCAGATGGATACGATGCGACCCTGATGCAAACAGTAGATAACAAGCCCCGCGTAGTCGCTTATTATAGTACGAGAACGATGAGTCCAGAATCACGATATCATTCTTATGAACTCGAGACACTCGCAGTAGTAAACGCCATTAAAGAATACACTTCCTACAGGGGAGAAAGTTCACCGTCGTCATTGACTGCAATTCTCTTAAAGCCTCACTCACGAAGAAAGATCTAACCCCTCGAGTACATAGATGGTGGGCATTCCTTCAATCATTCGATTTTGAAGTCATGTATCGGGCAGGCAAGCAGATGTGCCATGTCGATTTCCTCTCGCGTAACCTACTACCGGAACAAAGCACCTACGATAAAGTACGGCAGAAACAGGTGAACCTAAAAAAGATTTCCCATAATTGGATCTTAGCCGAACAATAACGCGATAATGACATTGGTGATGTTATTTCCAAATTGCAAAACAGGAAACTTCAACTAAATGACGCAAAGACATACGAAATCAGAGACGGTGTACTTTACCGGGGGATTCAACGTAATGGTCGGACGAGATTCCTGCCAATTGTTCCTAGATCATTCCAGTGGTTCGTGATAAACCATGTACATGAAGCTACCATTCACTTAGGCTGGGAGAAAACATTAGAAAAGGCATTCCAGCACTATTGGTTTCCAAACATGACAAAGTACGTCCGAAAATTCGTTGATAATTGCATAACATGTAAGGTATCGAAGTCCAACTCGGGCAAATTGCAGGCCGAAAACCACCCTATACCAAAGGTCGCCATTCCGTGGCATACGGTGCACATAAACGCAACCGGGAAACTAAGTGGGAAAAAGGACGTTAAGGAATACGTGTTTGTCATCATTGACGCCTTTACTAAATTCACACTTCTCCATCATGCTTTGCATATTGACTGCGCTAGCGCTATAAAAGCCCTAAAATCTGCAGTTTCGATATTCGGCGCCTCCACACGCATTATCGTTGATCAGGGTAGGTGTTTTGCAAGTAAAAACTTCAAGGACTTCTGCAACACGCATAACGTGAATCTTCGCCTAATAACGACGGGTAGTTGCCGTGCTAACAGGCAGGCTGAACGCATCATGAGCACTTTAAAGGGCATGCTCAAGACCGTAGAATCGGGAAAGGATAGGTCCTGGCAGTATGCATTGAGTGATGTACAACTAGCTCTTAATTGTACTACGAGTCGAGTCACTAAATCCAGCCCCTTAGAATTATTAATTGGTAAAGTGGCCAGGCCGCTGGAACTAATGACTTTATGTGATGATACGGACGCAGTTGACCTTTCGAAAGTAAGACAACAAGCAGTGGAGTTTCTCGATCGCAACGCTCTAAAAGATAAAGCGAGATTTGATAGTACCAAAGCCAAGGTCATTAGGTTCACGGTTGGCGATTTTGTTTTAATCGAGAACCATGAACGCAATCAAACGAAACTAGATCCAAAATTCAGAGGTCCGTTTTAAGTTGTCGAAGTATTAGAGGGCGATAGATATAACTTAAAAGCTTTAGACAACAATAGAACGTATAAGTATGCACATGATCGGCTGCGCCGAGTACCAGAGTGCGACGTCCCCAATGAAATCAATCCTTGTGCTATGGTGCAAGAAGCGGAGACAGGTTCAGTATGCGTCGAGAAAGGCACAGGCGATTGCTAAAAAAAAAAGTCGATACTCATTCGCTTCGCTTCAGTCGTAAGTCACAAAAATATCTTGTATGTGTTGATATCGCAGGCTACAAGCAGATAAATACTTCAAACTTCAGAATCTTCGACTGTCATAACACAGGTGGTGACACACTCCGTATTAAAGTACATAATCGAACAAGAGGGACTGATTGACGTGATATATACTCAACAGGTAATGTAAGAACACTGAGAAACAAACTGTAATCCCAAAATAGGAAACGATGGAGAATGGGTATGCAGAGCATGTAAAAAAGAGATAAAAAATGATATAGTAAAATGTATTCCATGCATGAAGATATTCCATCCCGGATGCGTTCAATTGCACAAAACATATAACTCGGATAATGAAGCTGTACAGTGTAATGGAAAAAGAGAAATGATCAAAAGGACAAAAGAAAACAGTGAAAAAGCTACTGGCAGCAACAATGGAAGTAAAGAAAAGAACAAGAATAATACAGATGAGGAAGCTAACAAAAAGTCAGTTGGTATCACCATCAATAATAGTAAAGAGAGAAGTAAGAGCACTAATAGTGCAGAAAATTCTGATTCTATCATGAAATCTATGAGAGAGATTATAAGTATGATAAATAAGATGAAAAATGAAGTCGTAACGGAGAAGCAGATCGCAAAAATAATCAAAGAAGCAACCAAAGAAACAGTAAAGGAGGAGATGAAAACTATAAGAGAAGAGATGGAAATTATGAAAAAGACAATAATGGAACTGAAATCTCCGATAATAAAAGAAAGTATGGGAAGCTATGCAGAAATAACGAAAACAAAACCAAAAAGGAACAACAACACTATTATCATAAAACCGAAAACAACACAGGAGAGTGAAACAACAAGAAGAGATATTAAAGCAAATGTAGATATAAAAACACTACCAGTGGGAGTATCCAAACTTACAAAAGGAAATAATGGATCGGTAATAATCGGATGTGATAGTAGAGAGGAGATAGAAGAATAAAGAACGTCAGTAGAAAAGGCGATAGGAGAAAGAGTAACGATAGTTACAGTGAAACAAAAGAATCCAAAAATGAAAATAATTGGAATACATAGAGAAGAAATGGAGGTCGATGATAAGAAACTAATAGAGACGATAACAACGCAAAACAACATCAAGAGTGAGGAGGAAAGTTTCAAAATGAAGATATTAAAGAGACAAGAAAGAACTATTAGAAGTATTAAATTTATCACTGGAAGAGGGGAGATGCCCGAATACCTGGAAAACATCAAATGTAATACCCATACCGAAAAAACCTATGACCGTCAAAGTCAGTGAATTTAGACCGATAAATAAGTTACCTATATATGAAAAAATATTAGAAATAATGGTAAAAACACAACTAGATAAATTTTTGGAGGAAAACAAAATACTAACAAATAAACAATCGGGATTCAGGAAAAACCATTCATGCGAAATGGCGATCCAAAATGCAATCGATGATTGGAAAGTTGCGGGTAGACTAGTAGGAGTTATATTTATGGATATAAAACGAGCTTTTGAAACGGTACACAGAAAAATACTTATAAGTAAGCTACGTAAATATGGAATAAAAGGGAAAGTAATACAATGGTTTGAATCATATTTAGAAAACAGAGAACAAATGCTAAAATACGAAGAAGAATGGTCGGACGCATACAAAACGGAACATGGAGTACCACAAGGATCGGTCTTAGGACCTATCCTGTTTATCTTATATATAAACGATATTATGCAGAGAAAAACAGAAAACATAGAAATAAAAATGTTTGCAGATGACACTATAATATATACAACAGGAAATAGCGTTAGTCAAGTAGAAGAGCAACTAGCGGCAGCCATATGTAAAATGGAAGTATGGATGAATCAAAATAATCTAAAAATGAACACGCATAAAACGAAGGGAATGTTAATAAGAGGTATTAGGAAAGACGTACTGAGAAAAATAAAAATAAAAACTATAGACGGCACGAACATTGAAATGGTTGGTAAGATAAAATATTTAGGGGTAATTATAGATGACAAACTATTATTTAAGGAACATTGTGAATACGTCTTAAAAAAAGTGGGAAAGAAAATCAGCTTTCTGAATAGAATAGGAAATTTTTTATCAGATTACGTACGTTGCACGGTATATAAAACAATCATAGGTCCACATTTCGAATACTGTTCTACAATAATGATTAACATGGGAGAGAAAGAACTAGATAATCTTCAAAAGGCACAGAATCAAGCTATGAGGACAATCCTACAAGTAAACAGATTTACAAGCGTTAGAAAAATGCATGAAGCATTAAATTTTATGACAATAAGGCAAAGGTTAGAATACAACGTAATAATTTTTGTATATAAGATGGTACAAGGAATGTTCTCAGAAGAAGAAGCAAAATGAATGAAAAAGAGAGAAGAAAACACGGGACGAACAACGAGACAATCGCAAAACCTAATAGTAGAATACAGAAAAACAACAGCAGCACAAAAAAGCATAATGTATAATGGAATAAAAATGTATAATAGAGTGCCGAAACAATTAAAAGAAATTAGAAGTCTAAAACATTTTAAAATTGAAATAAAGAAATGGATACTAAATAAGTAAATGTAAAGAAATGTACAAAAACTGTAATCATACTGCCAAGAAAGAATATAGAAAGTGTAAAAGTAGCTGAGAAGGCTAATAAAGCAAGAATCTCTCTCTCTCCCTCTCCCTCTCCCTCTCCCTCTCCCTCTCTCCCTCTCTCCCTCTCTCTCTGAGCTGAAAGAGACGTGTCACATTGTGCTCCTCAATTTTAACTCAAATGGAAGGGTTTGTGAGTGTTTTTCAACCTTAATGTGAGTGAAAATTACTTATAAAGCATGTGAAAATCAAGTGAATAACTTATCAGTGAGGAAAGTGATTAACTCTAGGTGAAATATATGAATATCTGAAAAGAAAGTTCAGTGATTGCAGTGAAGACAGGTGCCATATTCTGGCCACGTCATCGAGATCGCCGCGATACCGTGGCGAGTAATATAAAGATTGTCATAAACATAATATGAGTACGCGGTCGG
>JARQTB010000566.1:55663-65970 GCA_030142455.1 Cephus pulcher
ACGAAAATCGAGCACTTAGGGATTTTACACGCACATAATCTTTTGTAATATAATTCTATAGATACTAAGGTACCTTTAAAAAAAAAAATCGATTTTTTGAAAATCCTAGAGTGGCCTAACCCCTTAACATGACGAATACAGGTGGTGCCTTTGTCGTGAATGACCCTGCAGATATTTTAATATTCTTCTCAGATAGTGAAACAGTTCATGAAACGGTGATAGTATTTGTATTCATATGACTCTCATTATTACACAAATTTGTACTTATTATCCAGAAGTCAACATTTGTCCTTTTAATTTCATTTTTGAAGATTACTAATAATCTCTTTTGTATATGGCGGGACAGTTGGAAATGGCAACCAATGAATTTGTCGTTGGTTATAATTACATGTAGTTGCGTCATATGAGAATATTACAATTATTAATATTCGTTGATAAAAATTGATTAAAAGAATTTTTGAAAGGATAATAGACAAACGTGTTCACTTTATGCTAAAATATATCATTGGTAATCAGCACTTGTAAAAGTAACAAAATTCTATAAAGGGATATTTATAGATTACGTGTTTAATTACTGATGACGATTTCTGAAAGAAAGCCTCATCATTTTTAATAAATGAATTACGTCGACACTTAAGAATAATAATTGCCATTGATGTCAAGCTGGAAAACATTTTAATTATTCTTGGAGGAAGCCTAGCCCCTTAAGGAGACTGGGGAGTACATCTTATTGTTAATCTCAAAATGAAACATCATCATTCATAAGAACGTAATCATAACTTCTTATGTAAACAAAGTGCATAGAGATTTTTGCAAGCTGCACTGTTACTTGCATAATACTTTTATGTCCAGTAATTACAAATGAAGGTATGAGTTGCATACCATTTTTGGACGTGTAAAACTCGTGTCAAAATTTATGTATGCGTTTGTTATGCAAATTATTCCTTACACAAGCGCTATTTCGGTAATTGCGCACATATGCGTGCACTTTAATTCGATAATAATGATGGAACGGTTATGTACAGTTTACCATTTTCGTGATCGGAAATTTAAGATGGTCGGTGATACTCCCGAGTCACTTTAAAAACAATTGAATATGATTTTGAAAGTTCATGCCGTTGTATTATAACTAGTATAAATTTCTATTGCGATGAAATTCTATAGAACAATACTTTCATGAGTTCTTGCTATCACAGACAAAAATTACAAATGAGATAAAAATGTTAAGTGCATAATAAAATCAGCTTCTAAATCTTTTCATGACCTGGTAAATGGATCGTCAGGTGAAGAAAGACGCAAAATCGGGACAAAGCAAAGGATTCGGATTCATTCGGTTCGGTAGTTATGAGTCCCAGCTACGATGCCTTGCACAGCGACACATGATAGACGGTAGATGGTGCGACGTGAAAGTTCCCAACAGTAAGGTAAGCCAAAATCTATTATATTGAAATTCACATAATTTAAAAATTATGAAAAGAGCAGGACATAAAGAAATGATCGCTTAACAAGTAAAAAAAAAGAGAAAATCGAAGCCGTTTTAATCTTTTATGTATAATAGTATGTATAATAGTAAAAGCGCCGCGATACTTTATTGTGAAGAGATTTGTTGATTTAAAAAAAAATTGTATTCATTACAAATGTGTATGTGGAGCGTTCGTGTGTGTTGCAAGTGTCACTTTGTAGATCAGTATGTGTTGCAGAATGTGGTATGGAGTGAATGATCATAATTATGAACAGCGAATTAGGATGAATATAATATTTATGAGTATGAAGCAGTTATTCGAGATACGAATGAATTACTGAGTGTGATAAGAATGCGAATGTTCCGAACAATGCTTCCGATTCATTATTTTTGTCGAGATTTATTTTAAATAATGAGACAGTTAGGAGCGATTACGAGTCAGGTTTGTATATGGCTCTCAAAATTGATTTCGTTGATATTAAAGTTAATGTTCAGAAGTAATTTTCTAGCTTGACCCGTTACATATATTGAATATATATAGCTTGTGAAATTAACGTTTGATTAATTGCTTACTTATTCAAAAAGTATAAAACATCATGATTCCGGTACTTTTTTTTTGACTACTTCCTTTATAATCGCTTGAAATTTTGTCTTTTTCAATATTTTTTCTTTCAATACCGATGTCTTATTTATAAGGTTTTATATTATTGTCGGTGAATTCGAACAAAGAACGAGGTGAATAGAGATACTTGGATAATATGGAACACTTTGACAGCCAAGTTACACGGTTATTTCATAAACTCATTCATTTATTGTTTTTGAAATGATATTCTGTGTACATCTTAAATTATCAAAGATTTTCTTTTTCGGGTTAGGTTAGTAGGATTACGATTTCAATCCACCTCTCAAATATCAGTTTGGATTCTCCATTATTAACGTCATACACTTAATTGTTTTTGTACTTGGCGCAGTTTTTTTATTTTAATCAATTTTATAGGAGAGATCGATGTGTTATTGAAATATGTACAAGAAAGAACCTAATTTTTTGTTTCAAATGAAAAGCTTTGATATGAATAGTAATAGCCTAGGTTAGAGGAGTCTTGATGATTCGAACAATTGTAGATAAGGACTAATTAGCAATTATTGGAATATATTCCTAATATATACATAGTTGCGTGTACGAATGTATGCTTTCGTCAACAGTCATTTGATCAATTTAATTTATGATTTATAACATCAGTGGTTATTCGGATTATAAGGCTGTCAGATTATGAACAACATTGGAAATATTATAGATTAATAAAATTATTTTAGATTTTACTGCCATATTTATAAAATATCAATGCAATACACTAATTCACTTTGACGTAAAGGTAGATCTAATCTGTGGATTCTTCTTTTGAGTCTTCGGAGACCAGTTCCTTAGTCTGAGAAATTTTGGAGAATGTTTTATTTACGCAATATGCGTATTTAATTTATTCCTGCGGATGTTCCACGTGCAAGCGTGTCTCTCAGAATGTCGCAAGGATGTTTTGTGCGTGTGATCAAAAAGGTGGTACATTTTTCATGCGTATCATGTACAAGTATAGGTATGAATGAAAAGTTCAGGATGCTCGAAAAAGTTTGTACGAAAGTTGAGAAGCTCAATAGATGGGTGTGTATGTGTGATCTGCAAAATGATTACATTTCAAAGAAAAAATAATAGTAAAGAATTCAGTAATAGATAGTCAAAACAGGTGATATTTCAATTATTTCAAATAAACTGTTTCTAAAGATCGTTAAGGCTACACACAATTTTGATTTAAAGATTGCAGAGTAAAATTTTATTAGACTTTATTTGTTCTTAATTACTCTTTTCAATTTTCCTTGTGACTATGATGATAAAGTGAGGAAATGGGTATTTGGTTTTCTATGTGCTATACATTCTTTGCGAATCTATGCAATTCTTCGTCGTAAGAATGGCTTATAAACTGCGATAATGTATCACGATAGAATCGTTATATATAGAGAAGATTTAAAAACAGTAAAAACTTGATTAGCAGAGAAATATTAATCACTTGACACGGATTTGGTTGTCTTCTTTCGAATTTGATTACAGATTCGTAAGCAAACATAGCAAGTAGAAATTTCAAACTTAGTGTGATAAGAAAAGTTAGCGTAGCATGACTTGTGGAGAATGAGTCGAATCGCAAATTGTGTCTTTGTATGATCTACGTAATAGGCACACATTTTACTCATTGTGATCTCAGTTTCTCCATTTATACATTTAAATTTAATGAGAAGATAATCTTAGTTGCATAATAATGATACAACTTGTATCAACTGATGTAGATTCACTTTCAAAAAACTAGAATTACAAGTATAATTACTAAATGAACAGAAAATAAGAGTTTAAATGAAAATAATAGATAACCGTGCCAAAAGCCTGGAACGAAAGGCCCTTCCCAATCATTTAGTAAAACTTGAAGTCATTAGTGTACCCACAATGTTATTGGAATTAGTTAATAAAATTATCTGTCTGAAATATAGGCTTTTAAATAAAAATTTTACAAATGCTTGGATGCTTGTGAACTTGTCGCTCTATATGTATTTCGTCACAATTATTTTTCAAAAGGAATGTCACGTTCCGTTCACAGCACGTACAATATTCGCAATGAATTTTATAACACGTCCAAAGTCTCTTGTTTCATTTCTAGCAAATATTTAAATCTAAAATAATACACCTCTTACTTTGTATTATAAATTTCAGATATTGTATAACGTGAAATAATAGATTTTCATTAACAATAAAGTACATATATTTTGCTGATAAATTCATGAATTTAGTCGTCTACTTGGGAGTTGTTCAAGACTATCGTATTTATTTTGTCTGTGAAATTTAAATAATTATTTGGTCAGTTTGCAACAAAAACTCTAAACTAAATTCCAAATGATTCATCAGAGAGCTTATTTTTATCGATCCGACAAAACAACATATTTTGATAGCAGTACGTGCTTAGAACAATAGACAGTCACTCAACTTTAAAAAAAGAAAACTCATGGTTATAAACAAAGATCCAAGTATTTAAATGTAAAATTGAGAAGAAGCAATTGTTGTAGAAGAAAGAGGGAAGTAAGTGAATGCAGTATTACATAAAGCAAGGATCACAAAGTGGTTAAATGATTGGAAATGCAAATCATTGAACAGAAGTATGAAAGTATATGGATAAGCGAATGTGTAAGATCGAAAAAAAAGTGTAGAGTCATTGTCGAGAGCTGGTGTGTGTCTCGTTCCAGAATATAGACGGCATAATGATGGCGCGTCAGTATGACGCGGGAAAAAACAGTGAGTACTATCGTCCAATACCAGTGCACACGCCGAGTAGTCGGCGCACTAGCTCTGCCCCGTCGGCAAAAGCATATGTGAGTTCCTCGGAGTCTTCGAGTCCTCCACCTCGGTACGACACAGCCTATGATTACAGGACAACTCATTATCCTTCGTACCCATCAAACTACCCATACGAAGAAAGTAGTAGTACAAGCTGTGCGCCAAGTGGTGGCGCTATAATCAACAACACCAACGCCAACGGGAAATATAAGTATGAAAATAATGCACAACAACAGTTGCAGCAGCAACAGCAACAGCAAATAACTCCCTCTACGGCATCAACAACGCAACCGTCACCGCAACAGACTTATACAGTGTACGATGGGAAATCCACGAACTACGGATCAGTACCGTCTTCAGCAACGTCTGCGCAGTTTGAGGATCCTGGATACGATAACAGAGCCTATCAGACACAACCGATAGCATCAGCCATACCCGTCAGTTATCCTTCGGAGCATGATTACTCGCGTTATCAAAGTTACGAATCAAATCGGTATCCCATTGTGAATGAAGCTGTAGCTTCACAAACAAGTCCTGTCGAGATTCCGATAGATCGAGCTAGATACGGTTACGCGTACGATAGAGTAGGTTATACTTATGAGGCTGAAATTCCTCGTTATATGCCTCCGCCAACAGACATGCGATATGTGAATGAACCTCCACGTTATCTCGACGTGAGACATAGTGAATCTCGCAATGTATCGGCACCTCCACCGCCTCCACCGCCACCACCACCACCGCCACCTCCGCCGTTACCACCTGCAGGTGACACGCGCGTTGAACATACTGACGTGCGGTACCAGACTATGATGGACGGACCACCAGATCGGCACCGGTATATACCAATGGATTCCAGAGTGGATCACGATGGTAGTGGTAATCTCAGTGGTGGCACTGCTGGCGGTGGACGTTATCTTATGATAGATCAACGAGATCCTAATCTCGATTGCCGATATCAACAAGTGCCCATTGACCTTAGAGAGACCGTTGTTGATTCTCGTTATACTGATATCAATGCTATGAATAGTAGATATAATGCATATCCGGTGCATATTACCCATCAGCAACCTAAAGAAAATTATTATGATCGGTATTACAAGCATCGACCAGCTAGAGATCATGTTAATGATATTGCGAGATACTGACATTCCTTGAAAAGAGTTGATGCGTTCTTCTTAATGGGGTTTCAAAATCTTATTTTTTACTGAACAAAGTTTCTACTCCTTATTTGCTCTGCTTTATCTCTTAGATTTGTTCTCCCGCTTCTCCTGCCTTCTTTCCTACACCAGTAAGTTCAAGATTATTATGGGTCCAGTCACTAGTTATCTTTTGGTCATTTTTGTTTTTCTTCACACAAGCTAAAATTCCTGGTGATGAACTCATTGAATTGTAAAGATCCAATCAGGATATTTTAATTTGTTTTCATTAACTGTGACGTATTTTACATTATAGAAGTAAAGTCCTGGGCTAGTTATACAATCTTTTTGGCAAACGATAGACACAGTTACATCGATTTAATTATACATGCATCTATGGTCAAAAGCAGCCGACGATACTGTGACTATCTTCATTTAGGATATCTGGTATATATGAACTTTTTTTTTGTTTTCTTTGTATCTTTTTCTCTATTTTTTTATTTTGTTTTTATTTTTAACACTATTTCTTCCTCTATTTTTTTCATAGCTCTTCAATTTTTCCAAAATGAAGTTGTATCATCACCAAAAGAGATTCTTACAGATTAAACAAATGAGAAAAAGATGTATAGCGATATTTTCGCAATTATGTTAATATCTTGATTACCAGTAACGCATGCTTTCCTGGTGTGTGAGCGTTTCTTAAATAAAAAATTGTATCAGAACTGCAGTTAAACTTGTTGTCTAGGGTCACGTGACCCTGCACAATGAGGTTGACAAATTTTTGAAGTGTCAGTTTATACTCCAAATATATTTGCAGGGGCGCTGATAGATATTAAAATGTGTAAGCGTCCTTAGAAACCGTATATATTTTTTTTAAATGTGAATATTTGCTACAGACGTTTTGCAATACTTATCTATTGCAAAATTATTAACGATTTGTGTACAATTAGTATTGGTTTTTATTTCTCTTTTTGCTAAATTAATCTGTAATAGTATTACTCTCAATAAGAGATGGGCCCAAATTCTCGAGTAAATCAATCTTGCAATGAGCGTCCACGAACCGTTCGCGAAGTTCGAAATATTTATAAATGAAAAGTGTAAGTAGTACGTATTTAATAGTTTTTTTTTGTAAGTTTAGTATATGCATACTCATGTATGAAAATATAATTTCAATTATCATAATTAGTACATGGATTATGTATCGTATAATAATTGACAATTAATACAGTTTCTGATGAACAATTATGTATTTCTTTCATTATGTACACACATATATGAATAATAAATAAATGATCGAATATAAATAGTAGTGAATAATAGTATAAATCGAAATGAGATATCACAAGACATTTGGATAGGCACAAATCACTGAATATGTGTATATATATACATACAACAGTAAAAACGAAAAATTTACTTTAGAATTAATGTATATAAAATACTTTTATTATCTTGTCACGAATAATTTTATTACATGCAACACTCCATTCGAATGAAACTTCCGTATAGTCTTATAGTATTTCCTTGAGTTACCAAAATTTAATAATGTTTTTGTTTTAAAAAAGAAAAGTTACAAAATCTCTTTACATCTAAATACTTGACTCCTTACGACAAAAATCCAACTTATAATTGTACATACATTAATCGAAACTAATTAGCATTCATTTGATATAACTGTAAAACTTGCAAATAATTCTTTAACAACAAAGCCAGCGTTTAATGAAGGTCGGAGGGGGGAATAAAAATATATTGTAAACTCTGTATGTATGCGCAAGTATACGTGTGTGCACGCGAGAAAGAGCAATGAAATCTTTGGAATGCATTGAGCATGAAAGAGGGTAGTGTGTGTGAAAGTCTATAGTCTATTCACGAGATAAATGCAATAGGTCTTATTAAAATAAAAGTAACAGTCTTATACATGAAAATCAGTAAAGCAAAATACAGTCGGATTCATTGGCAAATAATAAGAAATTGTCTAATGGAAAAAAGGTCATTTTCACTCTTTTAATTTGCTAACAAATATTCCGGTCGAAAATGTTTCGTATGCGATATTGTGTATTACAAATTTTATGTACAGTCATGTGTGATCTGTTACGTATTTAATTATTTGCCATCTGTGAAAAAAAAGACATTTGACTTGTGGATCGAGTACAGTAAGAAGGATGAACGAGCGGTCGTAAAAGAAGTAAGAACGTGTGCGAAAGAGGATTGATCGTAAATGAAGTAAGAGTGCGAGGATCAGAGCGATTGTACAAGAGGGTGGAGAAGAGTGAGAGAATTTATATTGGAATGAAACTTGGTCTGAGTCAAGGTGGCAGCTAAAGAGTGGGTGCGAGTGAGTGCGCGAATGCTCAAATGAATGCAAGTTATAGATACAAGAGGGTTGAAAAGAAAGTATAGAGAGAAAGAGAGCGATTGATGCAGAGAAAGTAGAGGGCTGATGATTGTGCGTTTGTGCGTAGGAGGGAATTCAGCAGGTACCCTGCAAGGTATTCGTGGGACGCTGCACGGAGGACCTTACTGCTGAGGATCTGCGCGACTACTTCAGCAAATTCGGGGAAGTGACGGACGTCTTCATCCCGAAGCCGTTTCGAGCGTTTTCCTTTGTGACCTTCCTCGATCCCGAGGTCGCGCAATCTCTATGTGGCGAGGATCACATAATAAAGGGCGTCTCTGTCCACGTGTCGAACGCAGCCCCGAAGTCGGAGAGCAACAACCGAAACTATAACAATCAGATGAATACGAATATGCGCGCACGTGGCGGTATGCCTGGTGGTGGACCGATAGACAACAATATGCAAGGGAACTACCAAGGCAACCGATACATGGGACACTCGGGTAACAATATGGGTCCCAACGGCTGGAACAATCCAGGCAATCGTGCTAACCTAGACATGCCAAATCTTCAGGCCCTCGGGATCACCGGTCAGAATAATGGCGGCGGTGGTGGTGGCGGTATGTCCAATCCACTGGCGATGGGCGGATTGAATCTCTCGGCCCTACCGGTGAATCCAGCCCTGGTGGCGGCAGCTCTGAATCAGGCATCCTGGGGTCTCATCGGCAATCTCCAGAATCAGGGAAACGAGCAGGGATACACGAATCAACCGGGACCACCCGGACAACCGCCATCGGGGAACAACAGCATCGGCAACAGCGGCAATAGCGGATTTCTCAGCTGGATGAATCAGGGTGGCGGCGACGGCAATACGGGAAATCCCGCGGGCACAGGCGGGCCAGGGCCTAATAATCCTAATGCTACACAGGCCGCATGGCAGAATCATCCTGGTCAGCGCGAACAGAAGTCGAACACTTTTCTTAAGTACGAGTAAATTCGTTTCGTTTGGAGTTAAGTATACTCGACGCGATGTATCATATTCTAAATGGGACGCGATTAATAATTTGGTTCGTACCGGAGATGCGTCCAACGTTGTTCCACTCGTTTTCACTATGTCACGAATAATTGCCAAGCTTCCATCCATTGGCTCAATTCAAATTCCTATTGGTGATCACGAGGGGTCTAGACGTTTGCTTTTTTCGATATGATAAACATGCACGTTGAGATCGCAAGTCCATTTCTTTTTATCTTTATCGTTATTTTTCTTTGTTCGACAAACTTTGCCAAGCTTTCACTATTTTTTGGTTTTTCATTTTTTAAAAACTCTTTATTTACATGAAATACTGATGACCTCTATACAGATAATTACAATTTCGAATGTTTCTTTAAATCTCTTTAATTACTTTCTTTTTTGTGCCTATTTTCCTTTTTCTTTCTTCTCATTCTGCAATTCTGGTAATATGAATCTTATCTTTTAATCGTGATCTCAATGTTAATGTTCCGTACAGTACGTCCCGTGTTTGTATTTGATATTGGGGCGTTTTGACTTTTCTGCGTACGGTCGTCGCCACACCTATACTAATGTCCCACCAACCTAACGTCCCCCCACCCTAGCCTCCGTCGCTCCGAATTAGTACAAAGGTTAATAAGAGAGAGAGAGAGAGAGAGAGAGAGAGAGAGAGAGAGAGAGAGAGAGAGAGAGAGAGAGAGAGAGAGAGAGCATACAATATAAAGAGCGTGCGCGCGCGAAAGAGCTAATTAAATAGTAGGTGAGAACAGTTGAATATGAGAGCACTGCTGGTGCATATGAACGAAGAAAGCCCGAGAGAGCGAGAGAATAATATCGTGTGTATGTGTGTGTTTATTACGAAAGGGAGAGAACGATCGTGAGATTGCGAAAGAGAGAAAGGTAAACAGAGAGATAGAGAGGGAGAGAGAGAGAGAGAGAGAGAGAGAGAGAGAGAGAGAGAGAGACAGAGACAGAGACAGAGACAGAGACAGAGACAG
>JARQTB010000567.1:1389-15839 GCA_030142455.1 Cephus pulcher
CGTGCCAAATAGCCCTACAAATTTCTTGAATTTTCAGTTTTTTCAATATGTCTCGTAAAATATACAAGATAGGAACATGTAATATTTTTTTGTTATGTTGTAGAGCTACTCAAAATATATACGCATGCAAAAAATTGGAGAACCATATGAACATTTGACGTGCCAAATAGCCCTACAAATTTCTTGAATTTTCAGTTTTTTCAATATGTCTCGTAAAATATACAAGATAGGAACAACTTTGAAAGGAACGGTAAGTTTGTTTTTGAGTGCCATATCAAAACCTCTTATTAGTTTATCCATATTTTCACAAATACTTCACCTATCCTCTTGATCATTGTATTTCAGAAACAATTGTTTTTTTTTTTCCCTAGCATACCGTAACGTGGATAGGATTACTTATGCACGGAATATTCTGAAAATGTTGAACTCTCAACATGTTCGTACTAAAACATCTCGAAATTGGATATTGTAACGTATTTTCTTAACTCGACACTGATAGCGAAAAATCGGAGAACCAACCTACCTTACCTTCGGTCGTCCACCCTTCGCTTATACATCCACAAGTCAGACGGGCACCAGCCAATTCTTTTGTCACCGGGAAGTGACAAGCCGGTATGACTTACGAGATGGGGTGGAACAGACCCAACTCCGCCAAAACGAAAGCTCGGACGGAACCTATCAGAAGATACGATAACTTAACGGATCCTAAAGATTTTTGGAGGCACGTGAAATCGAGAAACGCAATCGTAGATATTGATCTTCGGAGTCGCTTAAAATCAGCAAACACAACTGGATGCACGAACAGGAGCGGGCGGTTATGGAAATGCACGGCCGCTGAAGCTGCTAGGTTGAGGTAGAGAGGGTCGGAGTAAAACATGAGGCAAATAGTGCGAGATACAAAGAGCAACGAATTGAGGACGTAATAGAACGAATCAGAAGTATCAAATCGAAATCCTTCCACCAATTAATAAATTGGGAGTCCTCACCGGAGCTGATGCAGTTAATCCGTAAAGGCCGAGAACTGTATCTAGAGGACACTCAGGCGGGCATTGCACTAGGGCACAGGACTACACCTCCGAAACACATACAGAAATTCCATAGGATTTTCTGGATGTCGCGGGAGCAACGCGATAACTACACAGGCGAGAACCTTCTATACTGTATCGAAACACAGCTAGAAAAACTATCAACAAATAGCATGGGAGCGCAATCCAATTCGTGACACCTCGGTCGGTGTTCCAAGACAGACTGTTTTGACAATAGCCAAATTCTAGAGCTAAACATTTTGAATGGTCGAGATTCTCATTCTTCCCTCGAATCGTCGCTTTAAACCAAATTGAGAGCCTTCCTTAGCGTTCCACTACATCCTCAACTCGGTACGTCGAGACTATCTTTCCACGGCAGATTCGAGCACCTCGCCCTCAATTAAACCATATCAAATCTTCCGAGAGCATTGGCGTAACTGTACGAATCAACCCCGGAAGCATAGCTTCTAAGTGGGGTGCCGACTCGAAGGAAACCAGAAAGCGAGAACATTATTTGAATCGGTAGCCGGAGTCGCCTTCTGACCATGAATCGAAAAAGCACGTCGCAATATACAGTAACGTCCAATTGAAGTGGAACACTTGAATTTTTGTGTATTTTTGTGAAACTATGACCGATTTCGAAAAACCAAAGACATATTTTTAGGAAATTTTCTTTCCGTTCGAATGGTAAAGGTTTTATCCCGATCGAATACAAAATGGCCGAATGGTAAGGGTTGGAGTGAAATAGGGCGTTTTGGGCCTTTGTGAAAATTTCGAAAATTAGTAGTTCCGGAAGGAAGTTTATATTTCTAATCATTCTAGGAGGAGCTACACCCCCTTGAAGTAAAAACACTTAATTGACTATAACTTCCGAACGCACCGATCAATCTGGTCCAGTTCTGCGTGCTATTATGTTTAACAATACTGCAGATTCTCGCAAAATTATTGTTTTCGGAGACGATCCCATGATGGAGATCTTGAGACATCCCAAACGCACCCGAAGCTTCCCCACCATTTTTCATCAGAAATACGATGAAATAGAACTTTCATATTTGCCCCATATATGATTCAGAATTTCAACGATTAAAACGCGCTTTTAAACATCCAGAAATGAGTTTGTTAAGGGGTTAAATTTTTCATTTGGCAAAACGCCTAAATTTTGCGAGTTTCGCTCGAGGTGTGGAGAGAGACATGTAGCGGGGCAACCGCTTAGGATGTACGATCCGCCGCGCTGACAATGGAGCATACTAGAAATTCTTATTAAGCTTCATAGATACTCGTAGACAACGACTTGGACCGGTTACCGGATAAAAATAAGCTACATAGACTAGTTAATTCCATTATCAAGTATCACGTATGCTTTCTTCTTAGACCACTTTCTGTTTCATAAATTAATTTTCGCCTTAAACTCAAAACACAATCAGGTTTTGTAATTTACCATAAACCTTGCTTACATCGGGCGTAATAAGGTCTCACACTGTCCTAAGTAGAATGGTCTTTACTACGCGTGGTGTAAACTAGACTATACAGTTTTTCCTTTAACATTTCTCAATTACTAAAAGAGCAAATATTTATAAAACAACTTTCATCTATGTAGTTAATAATGATGACAAATTTTGCTGAAAAAAAATTATTGGGTTGTCTAGCCCGTTTTATTAAGACTTGACAATTTGTTAAGGGGATGTCAAACAAGTCAAACAGTCTCTTATTAACGCGAGTTATGATGAGTACAGGAGCCTTACCGATAAGATATAGAGACACCGGACACCGGAAACCGAGGTGTCTTTATACGGAACGATCGAGAGGAAGTTAGTGAGAATTGACAGCTGAATCGAGCAGCATCACTCTTATTAAATATTCATTTAGAGTTAAGTTTATTTTTGTAATCTTTTTAAAAAGTATAAATTCACATCGAACAACTTAATTGGTGTTTTGCGCGTCTTTCCTTTCGCCTCTTTGCCGATCGGAGTCGTGGGGGGGTGAGACACGGCGGACTCAGGAGTGTTGAGGTCGGGGAGCGCTGAGCGACAGGTTTTCCGTATTGCCAGAAGGGTATGGCAGTAAGTGTTTCACAGATGGGGGGCATAGGTTGTGGTGGTAGGACTGGCAGGAGTCGGATTGGGTCGTTGCGTCCGCTAAATAGACCAGCTCGGTGTTAGATCAAGCATAGGAGGCAGGAAGGTATTAGGAATATCTTGGCGCCGCGTAGTGCGCAGCCTTTGCCTTTGTTTACAGGGGTACACTATAGGGGTAAGCATCTTAAAGTACCAGCCGTAAGTCCTTACCAGTGTCCTTTGCAGTAGAACGTTAGAGTTACTGCCAGAAGGCTAGGAGACTAAAACGAGATACTAGGACTACTTCAGCAACTCACCAGTTCCTTTTCGGTCGATCGAGGAACACTGACTGATTTTACCCTGAACCATCAGATTTGCATACCTCCGATTTGAAGTTGGCTGGCGATCATCCCCTTGGTAATAATACCGCAACAATTAAAATTTAAAAACGACTTTGGCCAATGTGCCGTGGAACTATGGGGCTATGCGTATGGGCGAGCTATTACGCAGGCAAGGTTCTTCAAATTATAATTTATAGCGGGTAACAAAACCATATTGAAACCTATAGCACAATAAATTTACTGTATTTCAGACAATATTGTTCCTGATTGGAATAGCGATGCGTGTTTCAATACCTTGAACTATAATAGTAGCGAACCCACCACTAATTCTGAGTACATTCTTACTGCTCAGAATTCATTCCTTTCTTTTTAAGTTACCCCTGTCATTCTTTTGTTTTTTAGTTACTTACAAATTTTCTATTATCAAATTTAAAGATCTCGCTAACCACTATGGCTTTAATAACATTGTTTAAAAATTAGAAAGTCGTGAATTCATTTAACGCGTTCTATAATATAATGAATTTAACAGGATTAATATCAATGATTAAGGCATAGTATATGTATATAATATAACGTTTCTAAATAACCAAGTCATTTAACCAAGTTTGACAAAATAGTAGCTATCAAATATTTATATATCTTATCTTATATAAATTGTAGCAAGGTCTTTAACCCTTTTTAACCCTTTGCTGGTTATAAACGTTTTCCCACCTTTGGTTTAAGCGAAATCGACGTGAATTGCGGGTAGAGAGAGAAGAAATAAGAAAAGTCAGAGACGATGAAACTAAATGCCGACAGAGTGTATAACTCACGTACCCGCTACATTACTAGGAGCCACATAATTATTACAGAGGGCACTATGATTAGAGGCAAACCCCACGCAACACACATTGTGATACGAGGAGCCTTACAACCAGCAGAGGGCTAAAGCTATAATCGCTCTCTTACTAACCTTGGTAATCCATCTACAACTAGTCACAGTATCAAGTATTTCGCTAGCTGTAACCACTTGTAACTGGCATGCTTGGTATTCAAAAACTGAATTATTGTTTTTATTTCATTAAACATACCTTAAAGCAGATGGAGTCTTCATTACGATATAAATTAGGGCAGATTTCGCGGAGACGAGAGCTCACTGCATCGACAGACGCATTATCTCCCAAGTAACTAAAAATATAATTAAATTAACAAAATTCTGTCAATGATTCTACGTTTCCATAAATAAAATTAATATTACCTGTCAATTAAATGTACGATAAGCAAAGAAGATATTTCGTGACCAATTAATATTAAATCTCTGAAAGTTGCCGTTGAAAATTGATTGATTTGATCCTAAAACAAAAAAATATGCGCAACAGTTATTACACAATGCAAACAAACATTTTTCGAAACAATTTGAAAAACTTATCACTTATTCTATTTCTATATATTCTCAGTAATGTGGTTGACGGAATATATGTTACATTACAATAGCAATTTCTCGGTAAATTTTCCTTAAACATTTTTTGGTTTAATGCGGACCATAGTAGCAATCAATTTCGGTAAACAATAAGCGGCAGGAATAAACAATGTCAAGAGATTTTGTAAATTTTTATCAGCCTAAAAAAAGGTCCAATAGGCGAATTTTTCCGAAATAACATTAAAAAATGCTTAAAAATATATGGTGCTACTTTCAGGTACACAGAACACAGTTTTCTTGTTTGTTTCCAATGCTCTAGCATAAATGTTTGGATATAACTTCATATCCTAAGGCTGCTAACCTAACCTAATCTAACTTAAACTGACATTTTGGAAGGTAGAATAAGTCGCACCGGTGCGCGCTTATAATAAGTAAAGAAAAATCAGATAAAGAAAGGATTCACCTACTTATGCTAGAAACAGAAATTTACTCGAATAGAGATGGCATAGATTTCACAGATTGTAATGTTTTCCATTTTGCTTGAATCCGAAATCTGTCTCGCTTATTGAGTTCACAAATTTCAAAGCATCATGGTTTTACCAAACTGTGTGACCGATGTCTATGTCACTTTAGATTAGAAAACTCTTTCGAAAAACATAGACTCCATTGTGCAAATATAAATAAATGCAGAGTCGTAAATATTACCGGATGAAAAAGATAAAATTATGAAATTTAAAAATTATAAGTATAAGGAACCTGTCCCGTTTGTCGTTTATGCTGACATCGAGTGTATATTAGAGCCAATTACGGACAAGTCTAACTCGTTAAACACAACTTTCTATCAAACATACGTTCCACACAGTATAGCGTACTATTTGCAATGTAACTTTGACAACTCTATCTCTAAATTTAGAGTTTATCGTGGAAAAGATTGCGATGAATAGTTTATGAATCAATTAAAGGAATTAGCTCAAATTATAGAGTTTTACCTAAAACGTATCGTACCAATGGAATCTCTAAATTTCAGACAAAGAAATGAATTTTACTCGGCCAAGATTTGTCATATTTCGGAAAAACCGTTTACACCTCAGGATGTCAGGCATCATCATCATTGCCATTTTACAGGCAAATATCGCGGCGCTGCACATTAGGGGTGTAATTTGAACTATAAGAATTCACATACCGTCCCTGACGTATTTCATAACTTATCTGGTTATGATTCACACTTCTTGCTTAGAGCTCTAGCTACATTTTTCGAGGGTTCAATGAATCTTTTACCAGTAAACAAAGAAAGATACATATATATCTTTCATGAAGAGCGTCAAAGATACAATTGTAAATTATCGATTTATTGATTCGTTTAGATTTATGCCGAATAGTATTGAAAAATTAGCATCCTATTTAAAAAATTATGAAAAATTAATTACTCGTAAACATTGTAATAATGTAGAGGAATTCAACTTATTGACTAGAAAAGGTGTTTTTCCCTACGAATATATTGATAATTGGGAAAAACTCAAAGAGGATCAATTACCCGTAAAAGCAGAATTTTATTAAAAATTAAATAACGAAGGAATCAGATTATGATCAAGCAGATTATGATCACGCTTGCAATATTTGGCAGACTTTTTGCATTAAAACATTAGGTGAATATTCTGATTTGTATCTGAAAACCGATGTTCTCCTTCTAGCTGATATCTTTGAAAATTTTAGACGGAATTGTTTTTAGCTAAATTGATGTGTACCGACACCGATAGTCTCATATACTACTTTACTGTTCCGAATATATATGAGTATATTAAACGTGACTTAGATAAATTTGACACCTCAGACTATCCTCCGGATAATATTTATGATATACCATTGGCAAATAAAAAAGTATTAGGATTAATTAAGAACGAAAATAATGGAAAAATTATGATTGAATTTGTAGGGTTGTGAGCAAAATTATATTCTTTCAAAATTTTAGGAGAAAGGAAAGATAAGAAACGCGTGAAAGGAATTAAAGGATCCACACTAAAAACAATCACGTTCAACGATTATAGGCAATGTCTTTCATACCATACAAATTTAGTTAAAACTCAAAATTTAATTTAAAGTAAAAAACACAAAGTTTATATCGTACAACAACAAAAAATAGCACTGAGCTGAAATGATGAAAAAAGGGTCATTCTTCCTGGTACGACCGACACCCTTCCGTGGGGTTATAATATGTAACTTGTATATATGCAGAGTGTTCCGAAACTACCTGACTCGGTGGGTATGGCGGTGTTCGGGAGGCTTCACTGATCACGAAAATGACCTTCTTTTTGTTCGGAAGGTCATAGTTTTCAAATGGGAGCAGATCAAAGTTGACCAATCAGAGCGAAGCATCAACAGAAACGTAGGCACCTACGAACTCTGAGGTTTCTTCCCTCGCTTTTCTTTCTCGGTGGCTATGGGCGGGCTGAAGCCAGGCGAAGCCATGCCTATTAGGTATCACTCGCTGAGGACTGTTATGCACTAACTGAAAACTGCAATATCCTATGATAATGTAGTAAATAATAAAGATCTGTCGCAGTAGGTAAATCCAAAATCTGTCATCTACAAGTATTATGTAACTTAGAGTAGACGATAAAAGCGTACCAGAATAAATCGTAGAAGAAGTTCTGGAAAAAATATCAGAAAAAGTCCCGGGAAAAGTACCGGATAAACTACCGGAAAAAGTTCCGCAAAAAGTCCCGGAAAAAGTCCCGCGGTAGTATACTCAGATTAATTTTGAGCCTCAATTTTTCATTTCTCGCTCTTAATTTCTCCGGTACATTTCCAGGACTTTTTCCGGTACTTTTCCCAGTACTTTCTGCGTGACTTTTTCCGATACTTTATCCGGTACTCTTTCTGGGACATTTTCCGGGACTTTTACTGATATTTTTACTGGTATTTTTTTCCACGATTTATTCTGGTACGCTTTTATCGTCTACTCCAAGTTATATAATACTTGTAGATGACAGATTTTGGATTTACCTACTGCGACAGATCTTTATTATTTACTACATTATCATAGGATATTGCAGTTTTCAGTTAGTGCATGACAGTGCTCAGCGACTGATACCTAATAGGCATGGCTTCGCCAGGCTTCAGTCTGCCCATAGCCACCGAGAAACAAAAGCGAGGGAAGAAAACTCAGAGTTCGTAGGTGCCTACGTTTCTGTTGATGCTTCGCTCTGATTGGTCAACTTTGACCTGCTCCCATTTAAAAACTATGACCTTCCGGACAAAAAGAAGGTCATTTTCGTGATCAGTGAAGCCTCCCGAACACCGCCATACCCACCGGGTCAGGTAGTTTCGGAACACCCTGTATATATATAATAAGAATGTACAAATGTAAATAGTCTATAAGAAAATACAAATAATAAGACGTAACAAATATTTTAGTTCTAGTTTATTTTAAACACTTTAAAAATCCGACTTATCGATCCAACTGTTGTGCGAACCATCGAAACCTAACCATTTCACAAATAGCTTGTTTCCACGTTTCCTCAGTACCTTCTCCACAAGATATATATCAGGATACTTGACGCTGGTAAGTTCATGTTCGTAGAAGCCGCCTTCGATGGGATGATCCTGGTAGTCCTTGAGATTATACGTCACCGGATCGGTATTCCTCACACGACTTACAGTGAAAATTTCAATTGTCCAATTGGGTGTATAGCCTTTCTCAAAAACGTGTTTAAATTTGCTGATTCGCACTTTGTCGCCGACTTTAAACTTTGATCGTTTAAGTGTGGTTTTGACTTTGAATTTCTTGTACACCCTTTGCAGTAGTTCCTTCTCGTTACGAGCAGTCACATCCGTCGGTTTTATACTAATGGTGCGATGCTTACTGTTATTGTAAGAGGATACCAAGTCCGATAAGATATCCAGCCACCGGTGATTGCCCTGTAGGCTAAACTGCATCCACATCTTACTTTTCAGAGTACGATTAAAGCGCTCGCAGATCGATGCCTTCAAGTTACTGAATGTCGAGTACAGGGTAATACCGTGTTTTTGCATAAGATCCTTGAATTCGGAATTCTAAGACTCTCGGCCTTGATCAACATGCAATTTCTTCGGAATTCGACCCTTCGCCAATATAGATCTCATAGCTGCTGTCACGTCTTTAGCGTTCTTGCTCTTCGTCGGCATGGCCCAAGCAAATTATGAAAATATATCGATGACGGTGAGCAGATACTTGTATCCGTGGTTCTCTCTGGCGTACGCTGACATGTCAACGAGATCCGCTTGCCAAATCTCGTTCAGCCCGCGGACGTCAACGTGCCGGCGCTGGTAATTCCTCCTGGCATTTTTTCCATCCATTTTTCAGTGCACTCAGTTTGGCGTCCAGCTGAGAATTGATCAGACAGTTGCGAATAGCCAATTCTTACCCTGGCTCGATATCAGCTTGCAGACGTTTCAACGCTTCCTTCGTGATAGAATCGAGAGATTGAATCATCAAGTTGTTGTTATCGCTATCATTGCGCATTCCAGCAGTCACGTGAAACACGGTATTTAGCTCCTGCTTCACTACAGTTTTCATCAGATTCAAGGTCACGGCATCGTTTTCCTCCTCGGGATTGGCGACGTTGCACAGCCTCTTGTTATCAATGTCGTAGTGTCCAGTAACAGTGAATTTGAATCCAGCGTCAGGGAGACCACGGCTACTCGTAACCGCGGTCCTGCTACTCAACTGACGTCCAAACACGTCGACGCTCATATTCAAAGTGGCGATCTTGATGGTTTTATCGAATTAATAAATGATACCCGCCTCGCGCAATTCTTCGATAATCGATACGATTTCGTTCGAGTGATTGGGGTTACCAGCTTCCCGAGACGCAATGAGCAGGCGAAGGCGGTCTACCAGTTCGTTGGGATCGTCCCAGTATACGTAATCCGTTCGTTCGTTCTTGGCAGCGATCATGTACCGCGGTACTATACCTTTACCCGTTACAGATGGCTGTTCGATCAGTTTTGCAATAGCGTTATTAAATTTGAAACTCTTGCTCTTACGAATTGCACCATCAGGTTTATAGTACTTTCTATGTGCATTCGTCGTTACAATAATGTTTTTGTAATTGTCCAAGTCATCTTGGGCTATATTAGTCTCGTCAGGTACCTTCCTGAACAAGAGTTCGATGAAACTCGCAGTTTTCAAGTAAGTCGTATCGCCTATATGGATTCGATCACCCTCAAAGCTGATAGGCGAATCGCCTATCATCAATTTGTTCTTGGTGAGTTGACGCATACCATAGGCTTTATCCAATTGTTTATTCTGCCTCGATAGCAGCATATTAAGATACCGTTGCATAGGATCGTTCTGATCAACGGGTACGTCTGCGTCATCGTTATCTCCTTCTTCTTCGTCAACATGTTTACCTCCTTCTTCTTCTTCGTCTTCATCTTCTACTTGCTCATCATCGACTCCCTTGAAAGAATCATTGCTTAGAGACTTGAAGGATTCATCTGCCGTTCTAAACGTATCATCCGCTTTTGCATCTTGCTGTATTTCATCCCTAATCTCGTATTTGATAAGTTTACGCTCCGGCTGAGATGCAGTCACTAGTTTCTGCAGTGGAGTCACTACCTGTTTCAAAACCTCACTCATCGTCTATTCCACGTTCTTTCTACCCAATTTTATCATTCTATGCTTTTTGCGAATCGCACCGCTGGCTTTAGCGATTTGACGTAACACGTCTTTTTACTCCTGAAGTTTTCTGCGTTGCATGTTGACGTTGCTGAATCCAAAACGCTACTGCGTTCATTTTTTTCAATGATCGTTCATTTATGTGCACGAAGTAATCGAATCCTTTTCTATATCTACCTCCGTTGAGCTCGCTGTCCTTGTCGATCACGAGAAACCCATACATATCGCCGTTCCAGCATGTCGAACACAGGTCTTTAAACTGTGCGTAAGTCATATCAGTGTTTACATGGTTATCGTACACGTGCTTGAGATTCATTTCATCCTGCTTAAAGAGCACCAGCAGATTAGCATTGTCCCTTACCAGATGTTTGGAAATGCGAGCGTACGTCTGACAGAGATAGAAAAAGTCAACGTCCCTGTGCCCGCCCCATGCTGAAGAAGGCTCTGATGTTATCTTGCTTCTCGTAAGCTATGTCGTCGTAAATAATTATCGAGTTTCGAAGTGCCTCGTTCGGTGGCCTCGTCGTAAATAATTATCGAGTTTCGAAGTGCCTCGTTCGGTGGCAGTACTTGTTCGTGTTCCGTAAAGGAAAAGTACTCGACGCTATCCACGGATGCGAGTAAACGTTCTAAGAACTTGTACTTTGGCTGATCAAGCAATTTTGAGTATACGTAGACGTTTTCGAATCTTAATCCGTTAGGATGAGTTATGAAAGCGAGCAATGCGTTCGTCTTGCCGCAATTGGATGGTCCGCAAAACACTGCTCGTATACTGTTTGGCAGTAATTCGCCTTGTCGCTTGGTCTCCTTCTTCTCCTTTACTTGCACGATTTTGTCAAAGTTCGTTACAGGTAACCTGACGGACTGCTTTTCGAATCTCATCTTCATCTTGACTAACGTGGAAACTATAAATGACGAGTTTATAAAAATCGCTGTTCAGTCGGAACTGTTTCACCGCAGGGACATGATCGTGCATCCTAAGTATAAACGCATTGAGAGGACAAAATCTCACCGTGGCAGAGGATTAGTCAACAGGATCATGGTCAGTTGAGCGTCTGCAATCATGAAAAATTCATTCACATGAACTTTATCAGGCATCTCTTCCATACTGGAAGCTGAATACTTCACTCCTATCGGGCTTTCCCCGTACAAAAATTACGCTCTGGGGCTCATCGAGTTGCTGACCTTCAATTCGATTCCCAACGTGGACATGGATCACAACAAACTCTACGTGGGGGTGAAGTTATCACTACACCCACTGGTAGCTACGAGATCGAAGATATCGAAAGCTACGTGCATAGCGCTTTGACGGACAAGAGCATCGTCATTTACATTAAACCTAACAATAATACGTTGTGCAGCAAAATTACGTGCAACCGTTATGTCGATTTTCGAACCAATGATTCCATAGGTCGCTTGTTGGGCTTCACTCAACGCATTCTGGAAGCTAATAAATTACACACGTTCGTACCTTTCGCCATTCTCAAGGTGAACGCCCTACGAATCGAATGCAACGACACGACGGGCGCTTACATCAACGAACGTAAAGTGCACACCATACACGAATTCTTTCCGGTCATGCCACCCGGATACAAGACCATAGAGGTGCCATCGCACGTCATTTATCTACCGATCGCCACCAAGACGATAGATCACCTGCAGCTGCGAATAGTCGATCAAGACCGGGACCTGGTGAATTTTCAAGGAGAAGTCATAACGATCAGGCTGCATACCATATCCATGCGATAATGGGTATCGTCTACAATAGGAAAATTGTCACTGGTTATAATAATAGGCCGATATGCCAAAGAGGGATCAGTCGTCGGCCGCTTCTCAAGACGCTAATACGTCAAAACGTCTTGTTTCTAGAAAATCTAGGATTCAAAGTTGCGAGAGGAAAGTAAAGCGTTCGTTCTGTTGCACTCTTTTCGTCTGCCGCGTACCATGGAGGAAGAAACGCTGAACATTCAGACACCGATCGTCTTCGATGAATCTATAGCACACTATGAAACGCATGCGCATCAACCTTACGCCTCATCGACGTTCAACAACAGCGACGAGGTTCGAATCTCCGTTCAACATCAAGACCTATGCTTACTACCGAGCAAAAGTTCGCTGCACGTATATGGAAAGCTGGTCACGGAAGATGGGCCCACAGCGACTGCGAGCACGACTCTGGTTAACAATGCCATATGCCATCTTTTTGAGGAGATTCGCTATGAAATGAATGCAATAGACATCGATCGGAACAAGAACGTCGGTCTCACGAGTCTCATGAAGGGATATGCTTCACTGAGTCCCGGTCAACGATTCTTGATGGAGAACGCCGGTTGGCTCGACGTCAGAGAATGGGAGAAATTGACCAATGCAGGCGGTTACTTCGACGTATCCATTCCGCTGAGTCTGATACTGGGTTTCGCCGAAAATTATCGCAAGATCATCGTTAACGCTAAACACGAGTTGTAGGCCAGTCAGTCAAGACAATCAATTAACAATAATTCCAAAAGTTTTCAAACTTACATGCAATGCCTAGGAGAGTATTAAAACAAACTATACAATTTTGCAACCTCTTCCAAAGTCCGGAACATTGTTAAAATTACAATAAATCAAATTTTACTCTATTTGCGCGAACAAAATTCCAAAAGTTCTGCAAACTTGGAGTAGTGTGAAATGTGTTATTTATATAAGGCTGTTTATTTCCGTATGCGGGGTACAGCGCGGACTCCCGCTCCGCTTACAAAACGTCACTTATGCTTAATATCTATAACTCCACACCCTAATCCATACATATCACCAGACATACATACATACATACATACATACATACATAGAGAGAGAGAGCCCCACTCATCCATCCGTACATCCATCCGTCCATCTTTCGACCTCCGTTTCCGCTGCACAAACACTACTCACCTCCCCATTCTTCCTTCCTGCTCCTCCCGTATTCCATTCCTCCCTCTTTGCTCCTTCACCCACTCGTTCCCCTAATTTTTCTCTCCACCTTTCTATTTCCACCATCCATCTTTCCCATAAACCTTGATCTCCTAACACCTTCTCCCTTGCCTCCTGCCAGCCTCTTCCCCTGCCCCATGCTGTGAATACTTCCCATACGTGCTCCCAAGTTTCCTCCTCCACCCCGCACATCCTACACCTTCTCTCCTCCTCCTTCTCCCAGTACCTGGTCCCTCTCATCTCCTCACCCAGCCTAAACCTCGCCACTCTCTGCCAACTCCCTTCCACCCCCCCTTTCTTCAAATAACCCGGCACCCCCTTTCCTTTTATAAACTTGTACTCCTTATTTCCCTTCGCCCCTACCACCTTTTTCCACCTTTCCTCGTCCTGCCTTATCCTTTCTAACCTAACCATCTCCTCTCCTCTCATCTCACCCTCCGCCAACTTCCTCTCCACCTCCACCGCATTCCACCCTCTTCCCTCATAAAATTTTCTTCTCTCATCTTCCCATCCTTCGCCGCCCCTACCTGCCCGTGCCCTCTTCCTTATCTCCTCTCTGCATCTCCTCGCCAGCTCTCCTCCTCCTCCCTCTTCTAGCTTCTTTTCGAGTGGTGTCCAGATGCGCACAGACCACTTGCCCACGGAACCAGATGCGCACGGATCGTTTGCCCACGGCCCCCTTGCCCACAGGCCCAGTTGCCCACGGACCACTTGCGTACAGATTGAATTCTTCGTCGACCCAGATGCCCAGCGACCCACATGCCCACGGACCACTTGCGCACGGATTGAAATCTTCATCGACCCAGATGCCCACAGACCCACATGCCCACGGTCCACGTGCGCACGGATTGAAACCTTCATCGACCCAGATGCCCACAGACCCACATGCCCACGGCCCACTTGCCCACGGATTGAAATCTTCATCGACCCAGATGCCCACAGGCCCACATGCCCACGGCCCACGTGCGCACGGATTGAAATATACCTTGACCCAGATGCCCATGGCCCACTTGCGCACAG
>JARQTB010000567.1:46338-57180 GCA_030142455.1 Cephus pulcher
TTTGAAGAGGCCACACTGCCGTGTCGGCCACTTGCGGCCAACTTCTCCTGGTGCGTTTCTACTGACTAACCCTGTATTGCCCCGCTGCACGTCTTTCTACATCACGAGCGGCCCACTACTCTACCAGGCGCGCCAAGCGATTGTCACCCGAGTTCTCGAGCGAAACTTGCAAAATTTAGAAGTTTTCTTAAATGAAAAATTTAACCCCTTAACTAACTCATTTTAGAATTTTTAAAAACGCGTTTTAATCGTTGAAATCTCAACTACGACATGGGGTTAGTACGAAATTTCGATTGCATCGCATTCCTAATGAAACATGATGGGGAAGCTTCGGGTGCGTTTGCGATGTCTCGAAATCTGTCATGAGATCGTTTTCAAAACAATAGTTTTGCGACAATCTGCAGTATCGTTAAAGACAGTAGCACGCAGAAACTGAACCAGATTAACCGGCGCGTTCGGAAGTTATGGTCAATTAAGTGTTTTCATTTCAAGGGGGTGTAGCTTCCCCTAGAATGATGCTACATGGATACAATAGGGATGTTTTTTTTCTGCTGAAGGATGCTCTTTCTCGTGCCATAATTAGAAATATGAACTTCCTTTCGGAACTGCTAATTCTCGACATTTTCACAAAGGTCCAAAATGCACTATTTCACTCCAACCCTTGCCATTCGATCATTTTGTATCCGATCGAGATAGAACCTTTGCTATTTGAACGGGAAGGAAATTTTCTAAAAAGCATGTTTTTGGTTTTTTGAAATCGGTCATAATTTCCCAGAAATACACAAAAATTTCAATGTTCCACTTCAATTGGACGTTACTATATATTAAAGAATTTAATAATCTAAACTTCGAATCAGCAACAAAAGGTAACGAAAGATAACCATGAAATGACAACGAAAGGAATGAATCTAAGAATCAAGTAGACAATAGATAGTCAAAAAGTCAAAAGACAATAGATAGTCAAGTAGTCATGAAGTCAAAAATCTCAACCTGGCAGTTAATTAATCCGAAAGATTAAAAATCCAAACTGAAAATTTCAATCTTGGATGTAACATATGTGACAATATTTGGGATGAATTTCTCCTACACACTGCAAATCCAAGTGTGCTATTCCCTATCCTTTCTACGGTAGTTACTTTTTACACACTTACAAGTGTATTATTTTTATGTTGAAATATGTAGGCATAATAATACACTTATAAGTATGTTAAAAGTGACTACCACATAAAGGATAGCGAATAATTTGCAGTGTATTTTTGGATTAATCAATCTGGGGGAGATGTCCCAATAATTACATCCTTGCAGAATGTATTGTCAATTGCATTACAAGGATTTTTTCAAATTTTTCAAAATTTACCTTCTTCTATCACCGGATAACCAAATATGGTTATATCCTGTTCTCAGACTCTTAAAGAATGCAATTGTATTGTAAACCCTAAGCCACTTAATAGAATGCGTTTAAGGGTAGTAACCCCCTACCATAAAAAAAAATGGCATTTTGACAGTATCTGGCACTGTGAATTTCAAAATTTAAAGACCAAAATCAGTTTCAACGACCTCCAAAACCCTTAGGATAGAAGAGATCTGAAGACCTTGCGAGCGTACGAGGAATGCTGCCAGAAGGCCGTCAGAAAATGAAGGGGTGGTTTGGCAAGCATACAACCGAACGTTATTGAAACGATTAAGGTTCTTAATTAACACATAAGAAGAGCTTTTTAATAATTGGAAATGCAAATTGAAGCAAGATAGTTCCGCTTTAATGAGAAATTGGTTGCATCCGCATAGGGGTGGTTCACCCCTTAAACGACGTTTCTTTTTTCGAAAAACGCAAAAACATATATCTTCACAACCTAACCGTCCCAACCTGGTCCAGACGAAGATCACTGCCAGAGCAACCTTAATATCCCTAAGTTACGGCAATGAGAGCATATGACATTTTGAAGATCCCGGATCAACCGATCAGACGTAACGACATACCGCCAGTTAGACCCTGAATGGGATTTGCCTATTCAAGTTTTTAGTCATCCTTCCCCGTATCGCGTATCTCCGATTACACAAAGGCTCCGGCAATTAAATATCGAATTTATCGCGTCCTTCTCGTGAGGGATTATTGGTCATACATCGCTTCGAAATTGATTTTGTAAAGCTTTTAACTTGAGCCTGACGGCATGCTCCCATATTTGCGCGTAGCAATACTAATAATTCTTCCGTGACGATAATTGACAGAAAAAGCCACTACTTTATAGTCTAGAACCGAGCACGTAGTGATCTCACTAGCTTGTCACCATTCGTTAGCGTGTCACGTCTAGATCTACCCCCAAAAAAACACTTACGTGTAAAAAACTACGTCAAGTACAGGAGTGCTGTGTATTCCTCTAATAAAAAGTATTGATATCAGATTATTGAGGCCAAGTACATAAGTCACTACATGTTTGCCTATTATATGATCTAGCACTGGCCCATCATTTTAATTGTATTTTCATAATTTCCTATAATGTTTTCGCTACTGTTTTACATTAATACTGCTTCCCGTATTTAATTATGATTTAATGGTCATTTAATAGTTATTAAAACTTTACGTGATTTCTTATCGAGTACTACTTGGCGCGTTCGTGCATTTCTTGATATAAATTTGTGTCCATTATGTCAGTCATCAAATTCAAAATCAGTGTCAAATTTCTATATACTAAAGCGTATTAACAATGCTTCGTCAAAAATAATACCGATAAAAGCTTAATAACAAACATATGGTATTAGAATACTATTAGCACGTTCAAAGTAAGTACTTTGGAATTCCTGGCACCGACCCGCCAAGTAGTACTCGATAAGGAACGTTTTAATAATTCATAATCACCTAATGTTTTAACAATTATTAAATGACCATTAAGTCATAATCAACTACGGGAAACAGTAGTAATGTAAAACAGTAGCGAAAAAATTATAGGAAATTTTGAAAATATAATTAAAATGATAGGCCAGTGCTAAATCATATAATAGGCAAACATGTAGTGACTCGTATACTTGGTCTCAATAATCTGATATCAATACTTTTTATTAGAGGAATACACAACACTCCTGTACTTGGCGTAGTTTTTGACACGTAAGTGTTTTTTTGGGGGATATCACAAGTTTTTGTTGCTCAACGGGACATACAAGCTCTAAGCATTGAAATCTATATTTTCACACATATATTATAAAATGTAAATGCATTTTGATGTCGCTAATCAGAAAAATATATTGCGTTGTCGAAAATGTTTAATGACATATAAATTTAATTTGTAAGTCCCTTTTTTTTTAGAAATGCATAAAGATATATACAAATTTTTAAAGAAAATGTATTCTAGAATGCATATAAACATCGTTAATGGTGTCCAACTTGTTGAAGCCGTATGGTAAACGTACAAGAGGAGAGTGTGCTAGATTATTTTCATAATACGTGCATGAAAAACGTCCTTTTTCGCGCATGAGAAACGAATGGAAAATCGAATTTTTCTCTGCAGCGGGAGAAAAATTTTTCCAAGTTTTCAAAATTTTAAAAAATTTTGAAAATTTTTGAAATTGTCAAAATTTTGAAATTTTTAAAAATAAGTTTCAAAATTTATAATATTAAAAAGCTTTTAATTTTATTATAAAAAAAAATGCAAATTTTATGATATGCATGAAAAAGGCTTCAATTTTCCATTCGTTCCCCATGCACGAAAAAGGGCGTATTCATACCCTTATTATGAAAAGTACGGTGTGCAACTAGGGGGAAGTGGATTTTCCCCCCTAGTTGCACAATATACTATTATCTACCTCAGGCCGTGCGAACAACAGAAAAGATACTATAGTTTGAGCGAAGCGCCAAAGCGTCGCTCGTTGCACACTTTTCTGGACACTCCAGACTTCTACGTCCGACACCTAGATACAAGAAACACAGAGCGGAACAACTGGACTACCACATCCGATACCTAGATACAAGAAACTACGGAGCGGAACACCTGAACACCCTGGACTTCCACATCCGATACTTAGATACAAGAAACTATGGAGCGGAACACATGGACGCCCTGGACTTCTATATTCGACAGCTAGACACAGGAAACTATGGAGAGGAATACCTGGACACCCTGGACTTCCACATCTACCACCTAGATACAAGAAACTATGGAGCGGAGCACCTGGACATCCTATATCTTTAAAAACTGTCACCTAAAATACGAGGAACTATGTCGAAACACACACATACATACACTCGTACACACGCGCTCTACATGAAAGACAACAACAAAGTGTCTTTGACACATACAAAGTGTATTTGATTGTGTTGTGTATTCGTAAATTTCCAACACCATCCAAAAGTACAAATAGGTAAAGAAGGCAAAGCAGTCAGCACCATCTGTCGTGTAAAAAAGGAGATGGACGTGCGAAGACGACGACGGACCTGAAATAAAATCATCTCGCTCGCCATGTGAATACGCGCTGATCTCGTACACTAATCGTATTGAACTTGGTGGCAATCGATTCAGAACCCTTCATTCCTATAGTGAATGTATCAAGAACTTTTTCTCACACATAGCCGTTCATAAAATATTTGAGTCGAAACACAGGTACAAGAGATGCTTCGTATTGCGTATGATTGAGTCCCCTTTTTTCCCCATCTCCCTACCCCCTTTTGCTATTTGCGCTTTTCTAGTTAGTAGATCCCTTCTGAATATTGCCAGCCGTCCCCATGTGGCGCGGCCTATTGCATTGTAGCTTCTTTTGTATTTCAGACGGGCCTTCCACCCAAAAGCTGAAAGGCCGTGCACGCGCCCTAGTTTTAGTACTTTTGCGTTCCTTTCTAGCAACCCTCCGTACTCTCCTTTTCCCGCCACCCGCCCTTTTCAGCGTACCCACAATAGACGTAATTATAAGCAGCCATTTTCGCGTTCTGGAACCTTTGTCCCTAAGACCCCTCACCTCTTCGCTCTGCTAGCCGTGCCATTCTCAAAAAGTAAACATTCGAGGACCTTCCGGGGTCACTCGACGGTGGTACGCCGTATAAGTAGCTGGCACCCAGATGTTGCTTGTGTGCTATTTCGTGCCGGTAAGCCCTCCCTGCCCCTCCCTTCCACCTTGTCCATTGCGTATCCCTCCATCCCCGGATTCCCCTTCCCACCAAGCCCGTTTAAAGTCCTCCAACACCGCGTGCTCCTGAGCGAGCACCCGCGTGTATTGTTTTGGTTGCGTGTTTAGTTTAGTATTGCGTCTTTTAAGTTATTATATCTCCGTTATCTTTTTCGTTCTATTACTGATTCCTTTTATTTTTATATATTCTCTTGTATGTACACCGACATCTTTCATATTAATTATATTTTATTAATCATACCCCGCGTCCTCTTTTCTTTTCGCGACCCCTCCCTTATTGCGATAGCTGTCTTCGAGAGACCCTGGGTAGAATAACCTGCCCAGTACGTCACAATATACAGTAACGTCCAATTGAAGTGCAACACTTGAAATTTTTTACATTTCTGTGAAAGTATGACAGATTTCGAAAAACCAAAGACATATTTTTTAGGAAATTTTCTTCCCATTCGAATGGTAAAAGTTTTATCCCGATCGGATAAAAAAATGGCCGAATGGCAGCGGTTGGAGTGAAAAAGTGTATTTTGGAACTTTTTGAAAAATTCTAGATCTAATAGTTCCGGAAGTAAATTCATATTTCTAATTTGGGCACGAGAGAGAGCATCCTTCGGCATTAAAAAAAACACCCTCATTGAACCCCTGTAGGACCACTCTAGGGGGAGTTACACCCCCTTGAAGTGAAAACATTTAAATGGCCATAACTTCCGAACGCGCCGGCCAATCTGGTCCAGTTTCTGCATGATATCATCTTTAATGATACTGCAGATTCTCACAAAATTATTGTTCTCGGAGATGATCCCGTGACGGAGATCTCGAGATTTCGCAAGCGCACCCGAAGCTTCCCCGCCATTTTCCATTAGGAAAGCGATGAAATAGGAGTTTCATTTTTATCCACGTTGTAGCTGAGATTTCAACGATTAAAACGCGCTTTTAAACATCCAAATAGGAGTACGCTAAGGGGTGTACGTATCCTTTTGAAAAAACGCCTAAATTTTGCGAGTTTCGCTCGAGGCGCACGGGGGACAATTGCTTGGCGCGCGTGGTAGGGTAGTAGTCCGCGCGTGTAGTAGGGTAGTTTTCACTTCAAGGGGATGTAACTCCCCCTAGAGTGGTCCTACAGGGGTTCAATGAGGGTGTTTTTTTAATGCCAAAGGATGCTCTCTCTCGTGCCCAAATTAGAAATATGAATTTACTTCCGGAACTACTAGATCTAGAATTTTTCAAAAAGTTACAAAATACACTTTTTCACTCCAACCCCTGCCATTCGGCCATTTTATACCCGATCGGGATAAAACTTTTACCATTCGAACGGGAAGAAAATTTCCTAAAAAATATGTCTTTGGTTTTTCGAAATCTGTCATACTTTCACAGAAATGTAAAAAAATTCAAGTGTTGCACTTCAATTGGACGTTACTGTATGTGTAAATCGTAAATTTAGACTTGCTAATACAATAAAATCGAATACAATTACTACTGGTATAACAAACCTCCATGTCAATTTATATTTCAAATATGTTTAAAATAACTTCATATTTTACCTGAATCTTGTTGTTGACATTATCTTGCTTGATACACCGAACATTCCATATGGGCCTGAATATTCTACCTACATATAGATACAAGCCATCATGTTTTGCAGAAAACTGTTGCAAAGATTGATCTGAAGTAAGACCGGATTGTGTAAAAGGTCTAATTGCGTGCAGCGAAGAATCAAAAGCCTGAATCCTTGGAGTGGATGTCCGAATATCACCTGCAACAAACATAAGTATTGAAACACTTGATATAAAGTCTTGTGTTTCTAGTTCACGAAATATAGGGACAAAACGATAGGACAAATATTTGAAACTTTGGACTTTTTATCTGTTTGTGCCCCTGTAGGCAAGAAAGAAAGTTGTTGAATTTTAATGGAACTAGTACCTAATGGTTTTATAAATCGCTGAATACAAATTCCAGATCAAAATTCAAAATCGTGGATAGAATATGGCGAATCAAAATGCAAAAAGTCACTTGATTAGCATGAAACTTAGTACAACGAAGTCCTGTTATTAAAAGTCCACATATATAATGATCAACGGCATATTGCATCTTGCTTGCCCCCTTAAGTTTGGTTAGAATATAAATTGTGACGTGGTGATTTCACCAGTTGCAGTCCTCGGCGGAAACCGGGGTGTTTGCAGGTATGCGATAAAATTTAGAAAATTTATCCAGGCAGGATTCATCCACCTGAAGGGCATATTAGATTTTTGATTTGATTTCTATAATAATTTCTGCTCATTCTTTTCTTTCTTTGCCGAGCACAAATTTTGTATTTGGCGCGCGCTTGTCGAGCCTACGCGTTGACAAGGACAAGCCAGCTAGCGCTACAGAGGAGGGATGGCGATCGGTGCAGCTACGTCAATGAGTCAACTGGCCCAAGAGCGGCGTGCGCCCCATGGGCGATGTTACACCACGCCGATTGGATTTTTTTTGGCTCCACGCTACTACCCGAGTAGAAATTTGATAAGGCAAGCCTTAACATCGTCAAGGCCGACTCAGGTTCTGCTACGGATTGCCCTAGTCAGGCATTTACATGTGGTCACATTTACATGTGGTCCTGATCAGGGCCCTATACGTATCGACCTATTAGGACAATCCCAAACAGGTACAGATCCAGAGTGCTCTACTTCAACCATCTCACAAAAATCCATGTTGTTCCTTACCCGGCCATAATTAAAAATCCCTAAATTACTTTTTATCATAATATCCCAACTCTCTCCAAATCAAGTCCGGATTTGGTCTATCTGATTTGACATTCAAATACTATTTTCAAAGTATTTTTCGAATTAAACAGTCACTTACAGTCATAAACAGTGATAATATTAACATATTATTTGTATTTTTCAACATATTTTATTTTACCATGCTATTAATGCTTAAATGAGCTATAGTCGCTTCACGAGTTCAATGTGTTTTTGATAGATCGAAAACAATGAGATCTTTAGCAAGGCACACAACGTCATTACATAAAATGTTTGTTATAAAAATGAATACGCATAGTTTTGAAATAAACATATCTTATTTTCCTATTTTAGCATATATTTTCGTTATTTTATGAAAAATCATGTGATCTGCTTAGGACTGCATTATATTCGTGCTGAATACCACACTAAAATCGTGAATCGACTATATGTGTTGTGAGGTGGTGGATTGCACCCGTCGTGTCCTCGGCGGAAAATCACGCTGAAACGCGAGAGTGGCATACGGCCACGACAAAAGTCCAGGCAGGATCCACCGACCGCAAGGGCCTAGGAAAGTTATGACACGTTATTTTATTATTTTCTATTGTTTTGCTGTGTACTCTTCCGGAGTTCGAATAGATTGCACGCTCGCCGTGCGGGTGAAGTCGCGGGGGGGGGGGGGGGAGATGAGCCAGCTGAAGTCCCAGGAGAAGGGAGCTGCGACGCGCAAGGGTCGACACTCGCGCTACCTCTGGAGAGCAGCTCTAGCAGCTGAGACTCAACCACGACGGCTGGAAGTGGCGCGCACAGTGCCCAACGAATGAGCACCGCTACCGATCCCTATGGTATCACCGTCAGGTTTCGCATAATTATATTTTCGCGAGTTGGGAATCCAGGGACGCCTGGTCCGCCCTCCCGTGAGGACGAATGAAACTCGTCGTAGGACCGATATTCATGAATTGTCCACGAGTATTCTGGCAAATTATTAATTGTCGCGATGACATCTTCGAAACTGGCGCATGGTGAAGATTCTGAGTTGAAAGATTCGTCCGCATGGCGAATCGTCGCCCAGTAACCTAAGGGAGGGTGCTATCCTTCACGCGAAGACAAAGCGCATAAAGATTGAAAATCAATCCTGCTTGGATACGCAACGTCGCCGCACGTTTTGGTTTGCTTTGTTTGGAAATTGGAAGTCTATACGCGAGTCCACATAGTGCTGAGAGACAGCAGCCTGGGTTTTCTTTCGATACGCGAGCAAGGGAACGCCACGGTAAGCGAGTGCTTTTGACTTTTGTGGGCGACGTAGATTTATGCAAATCTTGGTAGTTGATTTGGTTTTTGTTTGTTTCGTAATTTAACTGCGCGTGCAGAGGACATGCGGAGGGACGACCCCTCACTTCGATGTTGATCAAGACACGAAGATCCGTCGACCGGCAGGGTTCACTGATTTGATCTTTTGCTTCGATATTCTAGATTAGAAACTGTGTAACGTATCTCCGAAATGTTTCGTGTTGTTCCGCCCGTAAGGAACTTGTAATTCTCGAGTTTGCGATGCGTAGAACGCATACAGATCCTTGACGGTCGGTTATCTTGTTGTGGTGATCGCGAATTAGCCGCGTCACAATTTGGATTTCGAATTCGTAAGGTACGCGACGTACCATCTAATACTTCTTTGAACTGTAATTCTGTTTTTTTCTTTTCTGTTCATTTCAATTACTATTCTTTTGTAATTAACAATTCGGTATTGTACGAGATCGTCGCGCTTCGCGCCGCCGAGTTACTCAATAAACCGAACTTTTTGATATTAGATCGAAGCCTCCCAATTATGTTGTACGTTGCGTGATCGTCTGACTCATTCGACCTATTGTTCCAAATCCCGACGCCTCCGCGTAGTTGAGTTAGCCAAAGAGGGTACGCGAAGACAAATCGTAAGAATTTATACGTGGTTCCCGTTTTGGAACCTACCGCCCAACAATATCGTAGATATCTCACGTTGAAGTTTGTTAGCCCCTGGGTTGCCTGGAACGCGTAGGAATCGCGTAAGTTGTGCACCGGTCGGTCTTGCATTTTCTTTTGAGGCTCGATCGCGTAAAATACGTCATAATGTATATATTGTACCTATTATTAGGTCCGCGAATTAATAATTACGCTCGTTACGTGTTCGGGCTTATAGGCTATCTTTCGACGTTTTCAATATCTATATCTATTGGATTAATACAGCGACTACCTCTGTTAGCTTTTCGTACCTCTGTCGGGTTTTTCTTTTCTTTTGTTATTACTTGTATTTCTGTTGCCAGGTGCAATAAAGTGTTAAGCTTTTGGTTACGTAAAACTGGCTTGTGGCTCTTACTTCCCAATTACCCCGCCCCTCTCCTACACCTATCGTGGCTGAGCTAATCAGACTTCCACGACGCATCGGTCCTAGTATCGGCGGATTTTCGTTTCTTATCGCTATGTCGGTGTATTTCATTATTGTTTCCTCGTGGCATCACTGGATGCCTGGCGCCCCAAGCAGGCCTCGCATTGTCAACGACTAGACCGAACTCGGGGGGAAGTCTGATCTAGTGTGGTGGATCCAGTCTGGGGAAAGGGGGGCTCCACGCTCCACTTAAACACGTTCTCATTTTCGTCACGTTATTGCAACTTCAACGCTGATTGCCTCGAAATTTTGATGTAAATTAAAAAATACAGAAAACGACTATCTCCTAGAATTTTCCAAAGAATATAACAGTACTACTCCAGTGCCTTTCTTACCTAACATTCTGTACATTCAATTTCGATAAAATGTTCCTTACAATTAATGTACAAAACTAAAAACTACATGTATACGTGATTAGGTAACTCCGTTTAAACCCTACACAGACGAAATATAGCATACACTGAGAAAAAGGTTTGGTAAACTGAAAAGAATTTGTTTTGAATCAACTAAATCCGGCGGTCATGGGTGGCGAAGTAAATATGTAGTTCAGTTGACCAAAAAGATGTATCAAAATCGAAAGAAACATTTCGTAGGAACAAA